>RJWH01010538.1:0-16304 GCA_004363575.1 Solenodon paradoxus
GACGTGCGCAAAGCTGGCCATGCCGAAGATGGAGTAGATGAACATGACGAGGAAGAGCAGCAGCCCGATGTTGAAGAGGGCGGGCAGGGACATCATGAGGGCGAACAGCAGCGTGCGGATCCCCTTGGCCCCCCGGATCAGCCTGAGGATGCGGCCGATCCGGGCCAGACGGATGACCCGGAAGAGCGTCGGGGAGAAGAAGTACTTCTGGATGATGTCGGACAGCACGGTGCCTGCGGGACACACAGAGGCTGTGGCCACTGGCGGCCTGTCTGGCCTCCCCCATCCTGGCCCCCTGCACCAAGTAGGGCCGAGGACCCACAGCTGGGGTCTCTGGGGTGCACTCCCGAAACGCAGAGACTCATGCCTCCGCATGCCCGCTGTGTTCCAACAAGCCCGGATGGCCCCGTGCACGCCGCAGCAGGCCGCCAGGGCCTGCCACCACCCCCAGCCACCGCCGTCTCACCAGGGCCTCTCCGAGACACCCCTGGGCCGCCCGCCTTGGCTTCTACTGACCACTCCGGCCTTAGAGTTTTAAGGAGCCTTGACACGAGTCGTGGGACACAGGGTGAAATATAGTTGCCCCCGATTGGCCCTAGACGCCTGACCCGTGTGGTGTTTGCTCTCGCTGGGACGCTGGCTGCACCCTCTACGACCCTGCATGTAGCCCTGCCAGGCACCCCAGGAGGAAGCCAGCACCACCCCCTCATCTCCCAGAAGGGGAGGCGGAGAGGTGAGCTGGTCACCCAAGCTGCCACCTTGTGAGTGAGACCCTGCAGGTGACTCGCTCTGGCTCATGTTACCCGCTGGCCTCCTTGGTCAACATCGGGACCGGTGGCATTCCTGAGGGACGTGCTGTCTCTCTCTCTCTCTCCTGCCCTCGGAGGGCACTCCTGTGCTGGCCTCCTGCACCCCTGAGTGTCTCCCAGCCCCCACAGCATGCTCT
Source organism: Solenodon paradoxus (assembly GCA_004363575.1). Taxonomy (NCBI): domain Eukaryota; kingdom Metazoa; phylum Chordata; class Mammalia; order Eulipotyphla; family Solenodontidae; genus Solenodon; species Solenodon paradoxus. Next base: position 947 of record RJWH01010538.1, read on the forward strand.
GGCCTTCACCCTGCCCGGGGCCTCCAGAACTTCTGACCCTGCGTCCAGCTTCTCCCCACGGCCCAGCGTGGCACAGCTTCCCTGCCTGAGCCGAGGGACCCTGGGTCCACCGGAAGCAGCTGCTGCACGTGGCAGACCCCGGGGCAGTCGCCCCAGGCAGCGCCCCCTGGGGGCAGGGCCAAGATTTGAGCTCAAGCAACAAAAGAGAAACATTGTTGAACCGTCTTCTTCAGAATGAAAGCCCCAAAGAAAATATTTGCAATTTCTATGCCTGGCAAGGGGTTAGTATTCAGAATATATAAAGAACTGTGACGATTCAAGAACAAAAAACATCAACAAGACAATTAAGGAAGGAGCAAAGGGTTTGAAGAGACATTTCTCCAAGACAGTTTTCTTGGGACGTGCCAAGGAAAAGGGCCAATAAACATGAAAAATTCTTATTGTCTTAGTCGTCAGGGAAATTCAAACCCACACATCAGTGAGGCAGTGCTTCCTACCCAGTAGTGTGGCCACAAAAAATACAGACAAAAACCAGTGTCGGTGGAGACATGGGTGATGGAGCCTCACACAGGAGCCGGGGTGAGCGGTAAACCATCTGCTGCCCTTCTGCAGTGGATTCGTGGGTCTAGGGCCGAGGAGAGGGAAAGTGCTGCAGAGTTTCGTTTGGGCTGAGGAGAACGCCCTAACGTTAGAGAGCGGTGATGGTTGCCCAGTTCTGTGAATGAACGAAAAATGACTGAATGTGTCCTTCAAAGGTTTAGTTTTATGGTCTGTGGATTATAGCTCAATAAAACTGTTATAGAAATAATCGGGGCTCCGAGGTCAAACAGAGAGGGGTGTGTGCTGAGGTCTAAATGTTTGTGTACGGTCAAAGTTCACGCCGCCTTCCTGACCCCTGAAGACAGAGGTATTGGGAGGTGGGGACTCGGAAGGGGCTTAAGTCACCAGCATGAGCCTGTGAAGGGGACTGGGCCCCAGAAAGCAGCTCCGGAGGGAGCCCTGGCCCGTCTTTGTTGGGACGCAGGGAAAAGGTGCTGGCGACGGACCCGTGCAAACACAGCTGAGGCCGCGGTGCGGACATCTGCTGCCGGCGCCGAGCGGTGATTTTCTGCTGTTCGAAGTGAGCAATCTGGCATTTTGTGAGGGCCGCGCCCACGGGCTAGTGGTTCCCCGCTCTGCAGCCCCCTAGCGCTGTCTCCCACACTCAGTGCTGACTTCATCAGGTGAGCTGCATGAGCGCCAGATACTCGAGGCCCGGAGCAGCCTGCCGGCGAGACCAGAGCTTTCCGTCTCCTGGAGTGACGCTGACGTGTGAGGCGTCAGGAGACTCACCTCGCCCGGGGCAAGCCTCCTCCTCCTTCGGCCTAAGGACCTGGCCCTCCACGGAGGTCAGGGGGCCCTCAGAGCCCCTCCCAGACTCATCCTGAGCGGCACACCCAGGGCCCGAAGGAAGGGTCTGGAGGAGGTGCTGGGCCCCCGCCAGGCTGGCCCCCTGGTGGCCCGAGACTGTCCTCCTGGAGGTGTGTGTGCGTGACGGGGCGGGAGAGGTGAGGACAGGGTGCGGCGCGGACGTGGCGGGGGAGGAGGCCTGGCCCGGACAGCGGCTCCCCGCCCGCCGGCCGCACTACCCACCCGCGATGGACAGGATGACGACCACGAAGTCGAAGATGTTCCAGCTGTTGGTGAAGTAGTAGTGACGCAGCGCCGTCATCTTGACGACGCACTCTCCCGTGAAGATGGCCACGAAGAGCAGGTTGATCTTGGCCAGGATGCTGACCTTCTCAGGACTCTGGTCGTCCGTCTCCACCATCATGGTCACCATGTTCAAGCAGATGAGGAACATGATGGTGACGTCAAAGGCCTGCTTGGTCACAATGTCGAATATGAAGCCCTGGTACTTGTTCTGGAAGGAGGCAGAGGGCAGGATCAGAGGGCCTGCAGGCCAGCCGCTCGCAGCTGCTCTGGCGGCTGCTCCTCCTCCTCCTCCACGGTGGGAAGGGACAGAGGTGGCCGTGGGAGGCGGAAACGCCCCGGCCGGGGCCCTCTCCACTGAAGCCTCCAGGAAGCACTTTCCCTACTCTGAGTGTCCCCGGCACACTGCTACTCCTGTTCTCACTGAAGCAAGGTCAAGGTCAAGTCTCCTAACTCTGTCAGCCTCAGGTCACACATATTTTCTCCAGTCCTATAGGGAACTGGTTTTGTTTCTTCTAATTTATATCTTTCATTGTAAACTGGCCCACATTCTTTTGGGGACAAGATAAGGTTATAAATAAGTGAACACACACGTGCACACACAGACACACACATGCGAGCACACAGACACGTGCACACACACCCTGGGGGACTCGAACGAGCCCCTACTGCTCAGGGCGGCAGGAGGAGCCCACGCAGGAGGCCGGGCTGTGGAGGCTGCCCTGCTCTCCTGGGAAAGCCTGCACCCCTGCAGGGGAGACGGGCTCACACAGGCAGGTGGGCTCCGGGGGGCATCCCCGTGGCCACAGCGTTCCCACGCTGCCCTCTCTCCCTCTGAGAGGCCGAGACCTGGTGTGTAGTCAGACACCCGGTGTGCCCCTCCCCTGACCAGCCAAGGGCCTCGGGCTGAGCTGAGACTCTTCAGAGGCCCTGACAGCGGGCTTGTGGGGGACCCATGACCCCGCAGCGCTTCCCCATGCCTGCAGTCGGCGCCTGCTCACCAGGGGCCTGGGGATGGGCTTCTGCGGCTTCTTGGAGCCCAGCTTCTTCATGGCGTTGTAGTATTTCTTCTGCTCCTCGGTCATGAAGATGTCCTGGCCCCCTAAGTGCAGAGAGAGCGTAAAACTCACTTCGGGGTTCTCGAGGCGCCGGCACGGGGCAGGGGTCCTCCTGCTTGAGGGTGCTGCGGCCAGTCTTCTCCTTGCTTCCAGTGGGGAGAAGAGGGTCCCTGGCAGCCCCAGAAACTCCTCCCAACCCTGTTTCCAGGGCTCTGTCCCCATTCGCAGGGGGCCACTCGGCCCCCAGGTCCCACCCAGCCCTCCCCGCCCGGCTTGGCCGCATGAAGTCCTCTCTGCTCACTTGGTTTGTCTGCCAACCATCATGCCCCGCTGGCGGGGCCTGAGAAGACTGGTCTCTGCACAGGGCCTATTGTCTCTGACCGAGGCCAGGCGGGGAGCCCCACCCTGCACCCCAGCTTCCCTCGGGGGCGCCCTCAAACCCCGTCACACTCACACGCCTGGCGTGTTCCTGCGCAGCTCCCCGTCCCCACCCCGCTCCGCAGGCACGAGAGGACCGTCCCCTACGGTGGTGCAGTGGCCCCCAAGCCCTGGTGGGCCCCAGCCGCGCCCCGTGGCGGGAGCCCGCGCTGTACGTATCTTTTTCTTCTGCTGGTTGAAGTTGTCGATGATGACGCCGATGAAGAGGTTCAGGGTGAAGAAGGAGCCGAAGATGATGAAGATGACGAAGTAGATATACATGTAGAGGTTATACTCCCACTGCGGCTGCTCCTCGTACTGAGGGGACAATCAGAGAGGAGGTGGGATGTGAGGGGCTGCACTGGCCGCGGCCGCTGGGTCCACAGGCAGTCACAGCGCCCGGCGAGTCGGGCTGGGATGTGGCCAGCAGCGCAGAGCGGGCGGAGGAGCAGGCAGTCGCCTGTGGGGCGGCGAGGGGGCCTGGGGGTCTGGGCTGGCAGTGTCCCTGAGTGGCTGCCCCACGTTGTCGTTGCTCTGGGGCACGGGGGCCAAGAGGAAACCTGACAGGCACGGGCACTGTGTCCACCTGTCCTGTGGGGAAGACGTCATGCACACGCCGCGTGGTAACGTGTTTGAGTTAAAGACGGTTGGGAAAGTTGAGGAGGGTCCCAGATCGCGCACCCCCGCCCCTCGACCAGGCCTGGGCACCCTGAGAGGCCTGACTCGGGACACTGACTCGGGTGGGCACGGGACAGCCTGTCCTTGGGGGTGGGCTTCCAGATGCCACCCAGATTCCCGGGGCCAGGCAAGTAGGACGCGCGGTGGCTGCGCGGCGGGAGGGGCCGGCGCAGCACCTACCCCCCTGGAGTCCACCGCCGCGTACATGATTTCCATCCAGCCTTTAAACGTTGCCTGCAGGGACGACACAGGTAAGAGCCTCACTTAACTCCGCGTCTTGCCCGAGTGACGGAAGCCCCTTCTGAGCGGGGTGCCCGGGAAATCGCCTGCTATGGGCAGCGCACTCCCACGTCCCCTTCAGCGGTGTCCAAGTGACGGGCGGCCAGGGGAAGGCCTTCTTGTTGCGGGCTGGGCCCTGCAGTGGGAGGGGCTCTGCTTCTGGACCCTGGCCTGGGCGGCTGGGCCGCCCCTCAGATGCACGTCCTCCGGGTTCTCACGGCGAAGTCCCCAGCGGTGTCAGGCCGAGGGGCCACCTGGGGCTCCTGCTGGTGCGCCTCAGGGGCCTGGTGGCTTCTGCTCTTGGCTTTTCATAGAAGTCCCTGAAGGACCCCAGCTTCCCTCCAACTTCGGGGACCAGCGCTGGAGTCTGACACACTTTCCCGAGGAAACGAAGGCCCGGATTGCGCGCCGGTGTCTGTTACTGCTGCGCCGGCCGCCCGGAGCCGCCGGCCGCTTCTGAGAGAGCGCAGTGCCCAGGAGCTGCGGGGCGGCCCTGTGCAGACACCCCAGCGTACGTGCCTGGTCGCAGGGAGGGGTAACCGGCAGCGGCGAGTTTCAGGTGTTCTGTCGACGTCGTCAGTACGTTTATAAACTCTCATTTTTAATAACGGCGCTGCGAACGGCCAGTTTGCCGACGACCCGACTACAGCGGTCAGCTCCGGGCCGACACCGCCGCTCCAGCCAGGCCGGAAGGGGGCGCGGGGCGCGGTGGTCACGAAGACTAGAAGTGCCCGGAAGACAAGCTTGGTGGCCAGTCGGCCCAGTGAGTGTCCCGCGACCTTGGCAAAATCCAGTCTGCCCGGAGCCCCCTTTTGGGTGTGAGCTCAGACGCAGAAACGCACCGAGTTCTTACGGGCAGACCGGCCGACGGGAAAACTGCAGCTGTGTGCGCCACCAGGCCCTTGCTGGCCAGAGCGCCGCCCGCCGAGCGCTGCCGGGACGGCCCACGGGGACGAGCCGGTGCTTGTCTGTCTGGACGGGGCCCTTGCCCTCCAAGTCCTGGTGTTCAGAGCCACAGTCGCAGGGCGGCTGCCGGGCTCTGGCTTCAGCCCTGTTCCCCACGACAAACCGCAGGCACTTTGGAGCTGGGTGCAGGCAGCGGATGTACGCGGTGCTCGGGGGTCCCCGAGCGGACCACACCAGGGACTGGAGACAGGTGCAAGCGAAGAGCTTCGCCGCAAAGCCGTTTGCAGGGAGTTCTGTGCATGGGCGGTAATGACTGAAGTCCCCGTCCTCACAAATCAATGGACGCGTTGGGAGGACTAAGCAGGGCTGTGTGACAGCTCACGTCCTGACACCAGCGACGGCGTCAGTCGGTTCTTTGTAACAACACCGGCGGCGCCGCTGTCTTTTATGACAGAGGAAGGTTTGCCCTGACGGCCCCGGTGTCCACGGTCTTCACTGTATGTAACCTGCACCATCGCGTGCCGGCCCGAGAGCACGGAGGGCGGCCTGGTGACTCGCTGGGCAGGTGGTCCTGCCGCCAGGCTGAGCCCCGCGCCACGCGTTTTGGGGACAGGAGCATCTGTTCCGGAACAGAACCCCTGGGGATTTTCAGGGGAGCCAAGGAGTGTCTGAGAACGCTCGGCCTTTGGACACGCAGCCCCACGGTGAAGCCTGCGGCCCCGCCCTCCCGCCCTCCACGCGGGCGGCACTGCGGCCCCGCCCCCTCGCCCTCCCCGCGGGCGGCCCTGTGGCCCCGCCTCCTGCGGCCCCGCCCTCCCCGCGGGCGGCCCTGTGGCCCCGTCTCCTGCGGCCCCGCCCCCTCGCCCTTCCCGTGGGCGGCCCTGTGGCCCCGTCTCCTGCGGCCCCGCCCCCTCGCCCTTCCCGTGGGCGGCCCTGTGGCCCCGCCTCCTGCGGTCCCGCCCTCCCCGCGGGCGGCCCTGCAGCCGAGGCCGCCTGGACTCACCACCTGCAGCAGCGCCAGGTACCCGGCGCCCACGTTGTCGAAGTTGACCTTCACCTTGGTCCAGTACAAGTCTCCGGTCACGTTCAAGGACTCACAGTCGCTCTTGTTGTTCACCAGCGTGTGGTTCAGGGGCAGGTCCCCCTCCGTCTGGTTGACGCACCTCCCGAACTTGCCCGCGAACAGGTTGACGCCCATGATGCTGAAGATGAGCCAGAAGATGAGGCAGACGAGCAGCACGTTCATGATGGACGGGATGGCGCCCACCAGCGCGTTGACCACCACCTGGGGACAGAGAGCGGGTCCGGCTGCCCCTCCTGCCTGCTGGACGCCCGGGGCTGGCGGACACCTCCCATCCGTCCGTCCCCAGGGAGGGGTGGCCCGGCGGCAGGCCGGCAGGAGCGAGCAGCCCTCACGTCCGCCCGAGCGGCCCCGGAGATGCCCTTCCTCCCTGCGGGCCGCTGCCGGAGGCGTCCCTGACTGTCGCCCTCCCTTGCGGCAGCGCTCAGGACGCTGATGGGCGGCCCTGGCAGACAGTGTGGGAGCTAAGTGCCTGGTGGCTATAGCTGGCGCTGCGGGGCTGGAGGGTGCGGCCGGGGCCACGTGCGGCCCGTGCGGAGGACAGTGGCCCGTCCCCAGCCTCCGAGCCGAGCTGGGGTGCAGGGCTCTGAGGCTGTAGGCTGCGCGTGGCCTCCGCCGCCACGGGGCAGCGGCCTCCCCTTCCTCATCTGAGCTCCCGCACGCTGGGGCGCTTCCTGGGCGAGTGCGCAGGGCGCTGGGCTCCACCGGGCCGGGCAGAGGTGCAGCTGGGCAGGGCTGCGTGGTGGGGGCTCTAGAGGCTGAGGTGTCTGGATGGCGATGCCGACACCGGGCAAACAGGAGGGGCGCCCGGTTCCCCAGCAGGCGAGACGCAGCTGGGAGCGGGATGGCACCCCTGCCCCTGGGTCCGCCCGGCTGCTCTGTGCTGAAACCAGACGTCCGGGTCCCTCTGAATTCTAATGACCTTGCTCCCGAGAGACCTTGAACTTGTCTGGATTCTTCGCTGTGGGTGGGTTCCCACTGGCAATAAGCCTCTGCTCCTCATGAACTAGGGGTGCAGCAACATTTCAACCGTGGATGCAGTGGGGCAGCCTGACGGTGCTGCCAGGGCGGCTGGACACAGGGACCCGGGCGCGTTTGTAGACACACAGAAGCGCCTGAGCTCACTGGCTTTCTCGTACATAGTCTCTGGACAGGCCTTCCGTGTGCACGTGGGGTCAGATCGGTGACTTGGAAACTGCATAGGGCTGTGCACTGAGAACAGCGCTGGTCGCCCCAGAGACGCAGGCAGCCTTGTGGGGGCGAGTCCTCACCACCTCCTTCCTCCCTTTGCCCTTTAGCGGCCCAGATCCGTTCGGATAGAGGGACGGTGGCCCGCGGCTGCCCCAAGCAGGGAATGCAGGTGGGCAAGAGCGACACCTGGTAGCGGGGATGCCGTGCCTAGTGCCTGGCACTCTCCTGGCCCTCGTGGCAGCCACAGGGCTGGAGAGGAGGCCGGAGGACGGGTCCTCACAGGCCTCTCTCCTCGGGGTGCTGCCGAGCCCAGGCACCTGTCCCGGAGATTCTGCACTGGCTTCTAGCAAGTCAAGGCGCAGTCCTGACAGACTCCCAGATGGACACTTGATTAGCAAGTGGAGCCCCTCGATGGAGCTGCTCCCCCGCCTCAGAAAGGCAGCACCTCCTACCCGCACGCCCTCGAAGGTGACAGGCGCACCCCCTTACCCGCATGCCCTCGAAGCGTGACAGGGCTCGCAGGGGCCGCAGTGCACGCAGGGTCCGCAGTGACTTGATGGGGCCCATCTCGGCAAAGCCTAGGGTGTTGGCCACCAGGCTGATGAGTGAGACCTGTGGGAGGAGGGCGGATGGTGGCAGAGAGTAGGGGGCCAGGGTGGGGGGTGCAGGGTCAGCGCTGGGCCACCCTGACTGGGCCTGAGGCAGCTGCAGGCCTCCTGCCATTACTGTCCTGGCTGCCAGTCTTCCCAGGCTGGGACAGGGGGGCGGGGGGCGGCTTCTTGGGACTCAAGAGGCTTGGGCGGGTGTCCTGCCTAGGAAACCCGGGGTCACACAGGTTCTTTTCCCGGGAGCCTGTCACATGCACTTTGCCACGTGTCCTGTCACTGCCCTTCTAAGCTGAGGGATGAAACGATCTCTGTCTGTGGGTGAGGATGTGGGATTTACTAATGAGAGGGCAGAAGTGCGGGCACGAAGTCTGCTGGACAGATGCTCTGCTCCAAGTAAGACTCTTGGCCCAGCCCCTTCCCTCCTCCAGAGAAGCCTCTGGGGCGGGGTATGAGCTTGCCCCAGCATTCCCTTCTCGGCTCTGACACCTTCCCGGGAGATGCCCCGCGCTGTGCCTTCTACCCGGCCGGAGGGGTCAGCCCCGAGTTCCCAGTGCAGTCCCTCTTCCCGCCCCGCTGGCCTGCATTACAGGTGGGAGGTGGGCTCCTGTTCGACCACTGTCCCCAGGGCACCACCCTTGGGCTTGGGCAGTGGGGTCTCGCTCCCCCCGCCTCCTGGGTCGGGCTGGGTGCCCAGAGGGAGGGTTGGGGTGGAGGGGCGTGAGGAGGGGTTGCCCAGGACGGACGCCCGAGGTGGGTCCCACCCTGGGGAGGCAGAGGGCACATCAGGGACCACCTTCTGAGGGCAGGCCGGGGCAGTGTGCCTGGGCTCCCTCCTGCTGTCTGTTCCCCCCAGGCTCACTGCCCTGGCCTCCCCACAGTCTCCATGGCCAATCAGAGCCCCTCCCTCCCTCCCTGCTCCTTAGCCCCTGCACCCTGTGGGCACCCTGAAGTCTCTTGCAGGGAGAGAGTGGCTGGACCTGGTCTCGTGCCCGCTGGCCCATTGAGTGTCTCTGGCCACGGCCTTCGTGGTTTGACCTTCCACCCAGGATTGGACCCGTCGGGCCTCCTGCAGGCCGAGCCTGCTTTGTCCTGACTGGGGTGTGAGGACCGAACACAGGCCTGAGCCTCTTCAGTCACCACAGGAAGGACAGGCTCAGATGCACACACCAGACTCAGGTGCTGGCCCACCTTCTGTGGGACTGGAACCCCGGCAGCACTCACCGGAGTCCACCCACCTCTCCGCACCCCTCTGCCCTCAGCCTGCAGGCCCAGGCTACTCTGGACCCCAGCCCTGTCCGCTGCCCACTCTCCCTGACGCTCGGACCCCGCTGGGCTGCGCTCCCCGTCCTGGCCCCAGTGGCTACGGAGCAGTGGCCTCCTCGCCACCCGCCGTCTGGGCGTGCAGAGGTCACTCCGCCTCAGGCCCTCCGGCCAGCGTGCATGGCTGTCTCCTCACATGTGACTCATCCCATCACCCTCCCCAGGCGGCACCTTTCACGCCCTCCACCACGCTGGCCCGACCCCTGACCTGCTCCCTCACATGGGCTCCTCACGTGTCGTGTGTGTGGAGGCTCTTATCCGGATGCCCATCCAGGGCCCGACGGACGCCTCGCAGCACGCGTGTGAGACTGACACCACGGGCGTGTCTGCTCCTGCCCCCCGGGTGAGCACCACCCTGCCTGGACGCCTGCCTGCCCCCGGGGGTTTGGGGGCCCCCGGGGGCAGGGCTCAGGTGTCTTCCCGTGACTGTACCTCCCAAACTGAGGTTCTGGGGAGGGTCTCCTTTCCCTCCTCCCCCTCCCCGGCCGGGCCCTCCGCGGCCTCCGTCCCGCGCCGGCCCCCAGCCCGGCCGCCGGCACTCACGCCCACGATGAGGAAGTCCAGCCAGCACCAGGCGCTGGTGAAGTACTTCCTGAAGCCGTAGGCCGCCCACTTGAGCAGCATCTCCAGCAGGAAGACGTAGGTGAACACCCGGTCGGTGTACTCCAGCAGGGCCTTGATGGTTCTGCGTTCCTCCAGGTAGATGTCCTCAAAGGCCTGCAGACCAGGCGCGACAAGCTGGACCCGGGTCCTGGCTTCTGCCAGCCCACCCTGCAGCCTCCTCGGCCAGGCCAGCGCGGGGCCGGAGACCACCTCGCGTGGACAGCGTGCCTCTTCCTTCCCTTGACAGGGCAGGTGTCCGCTCGGGGCAGGGGCCCCATTTTAACGGGCCAGCCTCCTGGAAGCCACGTGAGAAAACGCTTTCCGTGTTCACGCAGCTTACTTTATGCGGCCACCGACGTCCCCTAGGACACCGCTGCTTTCCTATTATAAGACTCTTTCAAAGTGTCTCTTTAGCAACACATTAATTTAAGCAAAAAACAATGGGACGTGACCTCAAATTTTACACAAATGGCAGTGGAGGCAGTTTGAGCTAAATGATGTAGGAAACACAGGACCTCTCGCAACCCCCATAGCTGGGAATCGAAGGTTCTGAAAAACGCTAGAAATGTAAGGGCTTCTCCCCAACTCGTTTCCGCCTCCACCCAACTTCTGAGGCAACATGGGCGCCAAGGGCTGCCTGCTGCCCAGGCCACCGAGCTGGCCCCCGAGGGCCGGGAGCCCCTGTGTGCGGGGCCCCTGCGGCGGGTCTGGCCAGTGTAGGGGGGCGAGCAGCATAACACAGGTCCCGGTGGACCTCGGGAGCGCTGCATCTTTTCTAATTATAGAAATGACATCGTGCGGACTTCCAGGAGTGAGAACAGGCAGATCCAGCCGATGACATCGGGCGTGACCGCCCCAGCTCCTGGTGGCTGCGAGCGTGAGCACGAGCTTGCACAACACCCGCCAAGTGTGGCCGTGAAGCTTGTTTCTTCTACACGATCCCGGGACCGCTCAGTAACGTGGCAGGTGCGCTGCCTGGCGCCCTTGTGAGAGGCCGCCAGCGGCGCGCACCTGCAGACACGACTCACGCAGCCCTCACGCCTCCTGACACTCACTTCGGCAGCTCCCAAGTGCTCTAGGCTGGGGTCGGGGTGTGCTCTGGTAGCTGGGACCAGCTCCTTCGGAAGGGGACCCCCAGGGGTGGTCTCTTGGGGGCCCGGAGGCTTCCCCAGCCCCTGCCCCGCTGTCCACCTCTCGGCGCCTATTCCCAGCCTCCCAGATGAAAACGAGTTTGTTATTTTTATTTCATTCCTGGTGACGCTGACGTGGTTTCCTGGGGTTTCGTCTGGCTCCCTTTGTGAATGACCTCTTCATCTCCTTTGCCTTTTTACTTTTTTATTCGAGTGGCTTATCTGGGGACACTGTGGCACATTAGGGGACTATGCTGTATGCCTTTAAATCTTGTTTGCTTTTGCTTACAAAGCCTATCATGCAAGTAGTTACATGATTTGTTATGATTTTCATTTAGTAAAACTTTGGCATCGTATTAAGAAAACCCTTGACTATTCCAAGGCAGAAAAAAAAAAAGACTTTCTTTTCTTTTTTTTTTTTTTTTCTCTTAACTTTGTTGTTTGTTTTACAGCATAAATTAAAAACTCTGGTAGATTTTGGTAAAGAACAAATAATCATTGAAATTTTTTTTCACAGTGGTTTGTCTACTGTGCCAATACTTTATTAAAGAATCCACTTAAATCCAAAGCAGACGTCATCCGCTGCATTTCTGGGGGGCCCATTGCTCCTGAGTGAGTAGCTATGGGTTTTCCTGGCCGTTTTTAGAAATAATTTTCAAGATGACTTTCAGCCACGTTTTGTCAAATTACCTCAGAAATGTTGTTGAAAATGTATTGGTTTTGTACTGAATCTATTTAGCAACTAACGAAGAGGCTTCCTACCCAAGATCCAGTGTATTTATAGTCTATTTGCCATCTTTTACAGTCTTTAGCAAAGTTTCATGGTTTCATCCATGTACACTTCATGCTCTAGCTGTTCTCATAGCTGTTTTCTATTTCTCCTACCCGACACGAAAACAGTCAGAGAAATGCTATTTGTGACTGAATGCTTTTGGTTACTGTAAAACAATAGCAGCGATGATTTTGTATATTTATTTTATATATGGCCTTGTAATTTTTAACAGGCTTCAAAAATTTTCTAGGCAAACATTATCTATTAATAATGATGTACTCATGTTTATTTCCATGGCTTAATTATCTACAATTCTTCTGTTTTCTAATTTCTATTCTGCATGCTTACTTTTTTCTAAAGGAAAGGTGCAGGCAGGAAGAGGGAGGAGGAAGAAGCACGTTACTCTGTTTTTATTTTCAGTTCCCACTGGCTGCTCCCCCACCACTTCCCCTACCCATCTCGGACCCAGGGGGTGTGTGCCTACTCTGGAGGCGACTGACCTCACTGCTGCTCCACCGGGGGCTCGACTTTTCTTGACTGATTGCATTAGCTAGTTCTTCAAGACTATTATTAGATAATGAACAACAGTTAAAAGGAGTTGAATCATCCTTTTCTTATTCCTGACTTGGATGAAAATGTTCCAGGTGCTTTACTATCAATGATGGCTACAAAAGTTAATTTGAGAGGAAGGTTTTCACTAAACCAAGGGCTATTTCCTATTTCTAGTCTTCCCAGTTTTAAAAATCAGGCAATCATTGAGATACTTGCGTGGTTTTTCATTTTTGTCCTATTCATATAAATAGGTTTCCGAATATAACACCATTTTTTCCTTTCAGAATATACACTATATCATCTTCTAAATATTTCTATTTAAAATGCTAATATTTTGCTGGATTCTGTTTATATGTTCTTTAGGGTTTCTGCATGACTATTTAGAAGTATGGAGTATTAAAAACCAGTGTCTGCTTTTCCCTTTGCTACTGAGTTTTATTACATAGTTTTTCCTCTTTATTTTCAAATTCATTAATATTTGTTTTCATTTCATTAACTACTTCCTTTGGTTTCCCTGAGATTATTTGTTGTTATAGTTCTAATTTCTTGAGTCAAATATTAATTTATTTGCAATCTTTCTAGTTAATAATAAAAATGTATAAGTTTATGAATTTTCCTGTTATATTACAGCTTTGGCTACATCTCATATACAGTATTCTAAATATTGTTCTTTTCTGAATTCCTCCCCACCCCAATCACGGTTTCTCTCCTCTACCTCTGCTTTTCTTATTTTTCTACATCTCAGGTGGGAAGAACGGAATGATTCATAATCTTTGAAATATAACACAGTCATCTGTGGTCCATGAATTTTCTCTTTATTTGGTTCATTTATCTATTTGATGTATTAATATTATGATCATCCAGGTATCTACCACCAAACTATTTTATTTTTTAATATACGTTCACATTTACATTTCTAAGTGCTGGCTTTTAATCTCTCAATTTTTGCTATTTCTAGCAGTTTCCTTATTTATAAAATAGGCTCAATAATAGTACCTATCTCATTATGACAATAATGATAATGGTTATTATGACAAAAAATGAATTAATATTTCTAAACTTCTTACAACCGAGTCGGGCACACAGTATATGCTGCGTTAGTCATTATTTCTGTGCTATTATTAGAGCAAATGTACTAACTACAGACTTTTTAGAGATCTCATTGTCTTGTTCTTTCTACCTCACAGCACTGACAGAAATGTGACACTGTGCTGTACAGTGTGGCCACTTTTTTCTGTTTATTTTCCCCAGTGATTTCTGCTTTCCAGAAAGCGCTATGTAATCTCAAACCAACATATTCACAATAGTTATCTTTTTATTACAGGGTGGGTGTTCTTGGTTTGAGCTCCAGCTTTTTACCTCGAATTAAATTTCATGTAATATTAGCGCACAAACGAAATGCCTAGATGCTTGCGGCTGGCGCGCTTATGTTTGCCTGGCACGTTGCCTGCAGTTGCTTCACTTTTGATCTTTCTGAGTCACATGTTCCAGGTTTGTCATTTGAAAGGACACAGCTGAAGTTTTACTTTTTAAGAACAGAGTCCTTTTCTTTTGTCAACCATGAATTTTATCCATTTATATTTATTATTACCCACTGTTTGATATTGCCTCTGCTCCATTACTTTCTTTTTCCTGATTTAATGCTTCTCTTTTCTCCTAGCTTTTGCTTTATGATCTGTTTTCTTTTTAAACATTTCCCTTCAGCAGTTTGGAAAGGACCTGTCGTCGGCTTTCTGTTAAACAAGCTTATAACTTTAAATAACACACTTAGACTTCTTTTTTTCAACATATCATTGGCTTAGTTTTCCTTTTTCTTTTTTCAATAGTCTTTGCTGCCTCCTCTGATTAGATTCTCCACTTGCTTGCCAATACTCCCCCTCACTTATGCCAGGCTGAGCTTTTCCTCCACAGCCCAGACTAAATGGCTCTGGCTGCCCTTGTTTGTGGCTGTTTAAAAACAAAACTTGTTAACATATTGTCAAATCATCTTCTCTGAAGCCTACAGAGGCGTGGCACTAACTGCCAGTGGCAAACAGCCTGGAAGCCGGGGCTCTGGGCCTCTCCAGCCGGAGGGGCAGAGGCTGAGGTGGGAGGCCCCGGGTTTTGATGTGACGGTCACCGTACTGCCCCTCAGCAGACAGCCCATGCCAGGGGCACACACTCAGCCCCCTCCCACACCGGCTGCTTGTCCTGAGTCCTCGCCTCCTCCCCCATATCAGGTGTTTGCTTCTCTGGGCCAGGAAAGCGTCTATTTCTTCTGCCTTCCTGTCCACCCTGCTCCCTACTTCCGGAGGGACCAGAGCAGGGTGCCAGGGAGCCTGTGGACACCCTTGAAGGGCTCACTGCTCTTCCTGACCTCACCAGCCTCCAGTCCACAATCTGCTTGGCCATCCTTCTGATGTCCCAGGTCCCCTGACCCTCCGAGGCACCGACTCCACTCCTGTCCATCTCTCTCTGTGTCAGAACTGCTGAATCTGTTTCTCCAACTACACTGGCACTCCTGTGGCCTCGGCCGGTGTCCTCCTGTTAACCCATGGCTCGGGGGCTGGGTAGAAGGAGCGCATCCTACTGAGCAGATGGAAGGTCAGGCGGAGGACGCGAATCCCACCGCACGGTTCAAACGCCACATTTGCTGTCTTGAGCATTGGGGCCTTAGTCGAGTGACTGTGACTTGAAGTCCCCACCAGGCTGGCTGTGGGGATTAAGAGAGCGTGTTAACCACAGCGCTCAGTGCTGGCCCTAGAAGACAGGGAAAAGGAGTTTCCTCTGTCACAGCAGCCAGAGCACCGAGTGCTCGGAGCGGCCTCCTACAGTGTCTGCTGTGCAGGTGGGTGTCACACAGGGCAGAGGGATTAACTGTGACCTCCCCCGGCCTCCCCGCCTGTGGAACAGGGGCAGACGCCCTGCGTGTCCTCCCTGCCCTGCCCTCCGTCCCTGCTGTGAGTGGCCCTCACCTCTGGGGCCTATGCCCTGCCTCTGGCCGGGCGTTCCAGCGGGAGCCAGGTCTTCCCTGTACCCTCCCGTCCCAGCCCAGTCCTTCACCAGCACCCCTTTGCAATCGCCCCCCCCCC
>RJWH01010539.1:0-16280 GCA_004363575.1 Solenodon paradoxus
TTTTTGTATTTTGGGGTAAATATCCTGAAACAGAATGGTGGGATCACATGGAATTTCCATATTCAACTTTTTGAAGTATCTCCATACTATTTTTCATCTGGGTTTTCTAAATTGCACTCCTATCAAGAATGTGAAACTATTCCCTTCTCTCCACATCCCCACCAACATTTATTGTTTCCATACTTGTGGATAATAGCTAGCTTCTTAGGTGTAAAGTGGTATCTATTGTTTTGATTTTCATTTCCCTGATATTAAGCAGGAATATATTTTCATGCTCATTATTTTTGGAAAGAAAAAAATCTTTCTAAATATTCTGCCCATTTTTATTGGATTCCCTGTTTTTCAGTTTTTGAGTCTTGTGAGTTATATGCACATGTTGGATATTAAACCCTTGTCACAAATATGGTATATTATTATCTCCTCCCCATTAGTAGGATCTTTTTGATTTGATGATTCTTTCCTTTACTGTGAAGAAACTTTTAAGTTTGATTTAGTCCTAGTTGTTTATCTTTGGTTTTCTTTCCCATGGCACTGGACTTGAGTCCCAAAAAGCCTCTCTATGGCTGATGGTATGGAATGTCTTTCTTATGGTCTTCCAAGAATGTTATGTTTTCTGGTCTTATGTTCACGTCTCCAGATCATTTTGAGTTACTTTTTGTGAGTGGCATTAGAGTGATTTATTTTCATTCTTTCGCATATGGCTGTTCAGTTTTCCCAACACCATTTATTAAAGGGACATTCTTTTCTACACTATGTATTTTTAGCAACTCTGTCATAGATTAACTGACCATATATGTTTGAGTCATTTTCCAGTAATTCAGTTCCATTCTACTGATTCGTGCCTGTTATTATTCCAATACCATATCATTTTCACTGCTACTTCATAGTACATAGCTCAAATCCTAGGGGCATAATTCCTCTGGATTTTTTCTTTTTTTCTTATAATTTCTTTGGCTATTCAGGGTCTTTTCATATTCCATACAAAATTTAAGATGCTTTGTTCTATTTCTTTCCTTGTATCCCGGGGATAAACATGACTTGGTCATGATGGATAATCTTTTTGATGCTTTTTTGGATTTCAGTTGCTAATATTTTATGGAGAATTTTTGTATCTATTAGAGATACTGGTCTGTAATTTTCTTTCTGGTGATTGCTCTGTTAGCTTTTCATGTAAGTTTTATATTGGCCTACAAAGTGTTCCCATAAATAGGAATAGGAAGTGTTCCCTTTTCTGCAATATATTGGAAGAGTTTGAGAAGAGGTATTATTTATTTGAACATTTGGTAAAACTCAGCAAAGCTATTTGCTCCTCAGTTTTTATTTTAGGGATACTTTTGATTACCACTTCCGTTTCCTTGCTTGTGATTATTCTCTGCAGGTTTTCCAATTCTTCCAGGTTCAGTCACAGCTTTTTTAAAGGAAAGGTTCAGGTAGGAATGAAGGCAAGCAGGCAGCCAGGCAAGAGAGGAGGAAACACTTTATTTATTTTGATTTAGTTGTAATCTTGGTTGTTCTTCCCAGACCAAGAGGTGAATCAGGATCCTTAGATATATTTGTGACCTGTGCTTTTGTGAGAGGTAGTTGACAAAACCACTACTTCAACAGGGAGCACACCAAACACATGTTTTCAGTTTGGTGTTCCTATTAATATTTTCTCTTCCATGAAGTTGGTATCACATTCCCAAAGAACTTTCTGAAGTTGATGTAATGCAGCATATAACTTGCTTTTGTTTATATATTTTGTTGTTTAAGGAATACATCTAATGATTTAATCCACTTTTAAATAATTTTTGTATAATTTTAAGTTGTGGTTTATTTTTTGTACATTGTCCTGTTTTCACAAAACAATTTGTTGAAGAGATTTCATTCTCCATTGTATGCTATTAGCTCCACTGTCAAATATTAATGGTCTGAATGTGATTTTATATAGACTCTCAATTTTGTTTCATTGTTCTGTGTCTCTGTTTTTAATATAGTTCCGTGCTTGTTTGATTAAAATTGCATTGTAGCAGAGTTTGAATTCATGGAGCATGATTCTTAAAAGTTTCCATCTTTTCCTAAACATGTCTATGTCTATTCAGAGTCTTTCATGATCACATAGAGATTGTAGCATTTTTCATTTCATGGAAAAAAAATGTAATTGGAATTTTGATGGTGATTTCATTTAGTGTTTATTGATCTGGGTACAAGGTCACTTTAACATTGTTAATTTTCTAGTCCATGAACGCTTATGATGTTCTATTTTTGTGTTCTCTATTTTCTTTAAGTCTTCGATTTTTCATTATACAGAATTTTAACATACTTTGATATGTTTTTGCTGGTGTATGCTATCATTTCTAATGTAATAGATAATGTATTGAATACTTAATTTCTTCTTGATCTAGTTCATTGTTTGCAAATAGAAAAACCACATGATTTTGTGTATAAATTTTGTATTTTACCACTTAACTAAGTTGTGCTATTGTTTCTAATAATTTCTTTTTGGAGTCTTCAGTATAAGATCATTTCATCTGCAAATAGTGATCATTTTACTTCTTTTCATATTTACATTTTAAAGAATTTTCATTTAGCTCTCTCTAGATCTTCCAAAGATTTGCTGAAAAATAGTGACCTCACTCATATTATTTTTCATTCTAATTGTTGTTTAATGTATTGCTGTATCCTTGTATGGCATGCCCTTTATTGACTCAATGTTACTTTCAATTTTTTTTCCAAAATTTTGGAAGAGTTTTGATATTCTTCCTTATCAGCTTTCCCTCTTTTTGACCTTATACACTCTGACTTTAATACATTTTCTGATATCTACAATTATTCATCCATTGCAAACCTTTCCATAAAGATCAGCTGTATACCCACCAAGAAGCCTCAAAGACATGTCCATGTGAATGCAGGCATGTCAAAACCAAATTAATCTCAACCTCTGAACATCTTTTCTCCTTTTCCACATCAACAAATGTATTTTAAAATCTGTTCATGCCCCATATTTGTAATAACTCTTGAGTCCTTTTATCTCTCTCCAACCCTCTATAAGACTAGTCAGGAGGCTTGCCCAACTCAGGGGATCTGGAGTGCAGCTGCACTGAGCTGATGGGATCTTACTGCTGTGTGAGTGGTTCTATCTAAGTTCTAGGCAGCAACTGAAGGGATGCAGGGACTACTATCCTCCAGGCCCTGGAACATCTCTCAGGGATTCCGCCTTACCATTTCTGGTATCTGGGAAACAGCAAATTAAAAAATATATATTTGTGCAATTTATGTTTTAAAAAACTACATATATTTATAAATTTATAGACACTGTCTAGAGAACTAAATGCTAACCTGGTGACAATGGGTTATTTTTAAGATGGAGAGTGAGATTTCAGAGAAGTGAGTTAAAGGAGGACGGTCACTTTACTCTATATAGATTTGTATGTTTCATTTTATTACACTATATTTATTTTCTAGTAAAAGAGAAGAAAACCAGCATTATTAGCATCTGGCACAGGGTAAAAGTATTATCTTCATCATTATTTTTACTGTATGCTAGTGTATAGTCAGTACCTGTAAAATAAAGAATTCCCAGAAGAGAATGAAGGCAGAGTTCACACTCACAGAAAGTGAGTGATTGCTTTAAAAATTCAGTTTACTAAGAGTATCGACCACTGCTGCTCTCTGAGCCTACTTCCTCATATGTAAGATGGAAACCACTACTTCACAGAGTTTTTGGGTAAGACAAGTAAAGTGATTCTCATTATTAACAACATAGTATTATACTTCAACACAGATGAAAGGATAATGTCCATGAGAGCAAAGGAGAAATGTCCAGCTTCATAAGCAGACCCAGCATCAGAGAATGAGAGCGATAAGTATTTAGGTGTCTTCGCGTCTCCACTGGGGAGAACAACATAGGCCTACAAGGTAGGTACGTGGTTACTTATGCAGTGAGATTGGAATCTCTAAAGACAATGGGAAACAGTTATAAAAATAGCTCCAAGGAGACCCTGTTGATTGGAACAAACCCATTATGTACGTATGGGAATGTGCTGAGAAGAAGAGGGTCAGAGCTGCCAGCTGTGGCAGAATGTGGAAACATAATGGGCACTCACTCTAGAACAGCTGCTGTGGCTGAATCTGGAGACCAACCTCTTGATACAGCCTTTGTGGGGATGTGGAGAACACAGGGGACTTTGTAGCCTAACACTAAAGATCAGCAGATCTGAACACAGATTCCAAGATATTCCTCCCCATGAATCCTTGTTCAGAGATGACACAACACCTGAAAGTTTGGTTTAATCAAAAGCCACCTAAAAAGGCCCAGGAAAGTTGAATGAGATTACTAAAGTATAGGAGTGATGCTTACACGTAAACATACAGACTATTACCAGGGCCCATTCCAAACAAGAGAAGAAGCATAAGATGGTGATGTGGTCAAATTTTATCCTAATCTTGCCACATTAATAGATGCTACATGTTTTTCCTTCATTTCTTTATACAAATGTTAAGAAATTTCAGTTTAATTCATTTGTAAAGGAGCAAATTCTTCCTACAGTAGTAGATTCCCATTTCCAAAACATTGGCATTCAGTTTTGGAATCAGAAATAAAACTTATAGAAATGCGAAGTATAAACAAGGATTCCATATAGATCAACACCAAGATATTTAGGGATAATTTATATTATGAAATCTACTATTTCTCAACAATTTTCAATAAATTTTTAAGTTAATTTAGAAATCTCAGGAAAGAAAAATTTTGATAATTCAAGTCTTATTTTTCTGCACTTAAGGGTAAAGAGGATGAGCAGAAAGACTTTAAAATGGTATTGCTATCACTTTGCTTTTTACAAATAATATGTATAATTTGTCATTCTTTTCTTTAATTTTAAAGTAAATATGATACAATGGCATATCCCCAGGTTCAAGTATCCTGATACCATGCTATAATACAAAGCAGACATGTTAAACCCTTACAAACTTCAAATGTTGTTCAATTGCTCTATATCTTGAAACTCTACCTCCAAAACCTTGATTACCATGCTGTTCTTGAGGCATCTGAGTCTCAGCTCTGATTTGGGGCTCTATATCTAAGTGCAAAAATGCTTAAGCTATTGACATTTTAAGTGTGAATTGGGGGAGTCCTCTCCACAAAAGGGCCTTGGAGAAAACGAATACTAGACATTTGCTCTAGGAATCAGGGTTGCTCTCTTTATGGAAGCCTCAGCTTCCACAGCTGTGAAAAAATCAACTGGTAGCCACTGGCATCCAGCATCCTGTACGTTTTTAAGTTGTCCTGCAAAAAAGTGCAATAGTGAACTTCAAAAAGCTGATGAAATGTCACTCTTGGAGCTGCATAAGGCAGATGGCAGCGGGCAAAGTGTAAATGTTCTGCGACGTCAAATCAGCTCCTATAAATGTGTAGAAAAGCAAGTAACTTCCAGACTCTGGAACAGGCATGATGTTCTTGAAAGACCCACAGGAACACAGATGGAAGGACTCCAGAGGCAGATAGAGGCCATGGTGGGGACTGACTCAATTCCGCCTCAATTTTTTGCCAAATGGTTGCTCCAGAAGACCAGGTGATTGCATGCTGCAGATACCCCACTTCTCACCACTGTCCCGGAATACTCTACAGGTTGGGAGGCAGGGTCAGTCCCTGAGGTTGAGTGCTATCCAGGAACAGCGCATCCTGGAAAATGTAGTCCTGTGGTGCTAGAAGCATCTGGGCGTTGTGAGTTGACTACAAGTACAGCAAATGTCACCAGGGAACAGCCTGCTTACCTTGTCTGACAACCATAGTGATCAGTGGAGCAGGAATCCACGCAAAACCAGCTGCAGACACAGTGTGAATTGATCTACCCAGGCGGAATCAACTTCTATAATCCTGATCCTGCTGCTCCAAGGTGGAGCGACTTACCTTGAAGGACTTCTTGGGATCTAGTGTCTCAGTGCCTGTGGTATCCAGGGAAATGGCTACTTCTCAGTCATCCCCCCGCCCCTCTCTTAATACAGCCCCGCCCATCCCTTTGTCTCGTCAAACCTTTCTCTACTCACAACCCCTCCCCCAGGACATGGGCAGCGCGGCCAGCCTCACATCACTCCTGTGCTGGTAGGGCTAGTGACAGAGGTTCCTGGCATTTGGCTCTTAGAACCGACTTGGAAGTTTTCTGGAAAGTTTTTAAAGCCATAGCTTCACTGGCTAACACGGAAATACCTGTTACACGAGATCCTGGCGCTTACCTTTTCAAAGTCCTTCCCTGCTGTCTTATCCATCCCTCTAGGCTCCCAGATCCTTTTTCTGGATCACTGATGTGTCTGGGTCTGCAGTGTCCTTTGGAACCCAGTGATGATGATGGTCTTGGAGGGATTGCCCACCATTTTATAAAAAATGTGAAAACATGGAAAGATTGAGTTCCTGCTTGTCTAGATAGGAAACTCAGGTGCACAGGTAAGTAACAGGCCCCATCCCAACCAGATCCAACTATCTTTGTGAGTTCACACCCTTGGCTGCTCTCTGACTGACTCACAGAATCTTGGCCTCTATTACACAGGCTAAGTGAACCAGCAGTTCCTGCTGCGACCTTCCCACAATCTTAAGGAGGTTTGTGGTGTAAAGTAATAGAATTTATACCTTCTCTCAGGGCTCATTTGCAACCCTTTTAATAACATTTTTAACTATTCCTTTAGACCAACTAAATATTTAATAAAATAAAACAGTCTGTTGCTTTGGGGATTACAAGGATAATTGTCTTAAATATTTTCCCATGTTCCCTTGATGAAAACCCAATAACTGCATTACTGCAGGCCTCTTAAACTGGCCTGTCCACAACCCAACTCTGCAAGGAAGATGCTCAACAGCTGGATGTTCGTACTATGACTTTATGGAGTGTGAGTTTTACTATTAGGTTTAGAAGAAAAGCTTTACTAAATCCTTTGTTCACAAACAGAAAAAATACAGCTGCAAACTACTTATAAAAATTCAGTTTTTATCACCTTCTGAGGTGCTGATCTACAATGGCAGCAGCCTGATCTTTGAAAGGGGAGGCAGTCCTCTAAAACAGCAATACCCAGTAGACATAGAATATTCTGATAGCCACTTTAGTGATAATAGAATCCAGGAAAATTGACAGTACTGACATTTATTTAATACAATATATCCAAAATCATATTGAAATTCACTCTGTTGTACACTCTAGTGCATCTCAATTCAGAACAACCCCATTCCAGTGCTCAGTGTCCACAGCACCAAGGGTCATGTCTCCTCCTGACCTCAAGGAGATAAAATGCCTGAAGTCTCCTTTTCTTTGCCAGAAGGAAGGAAATGCATTTTCCTCTCAATCTCTCTACTAAAATACAATGTAGAAAATGATGATGCCCTCTGAAAGCAGAGTTGGAAGGAGAAAATTCCCAAAGGGAGACTTCTTCCCAACTGCTTCTTGGTGAATCCCACGTCCCCTTCCCAGAGATCATATAGGAGTGAAAGGAAGATGGATCCCCAGGAGAAGGATATTCCCACATCTTCAGATATGTCCACAACTTTGATCTATAGAATTTAGATTTGGAGAGAAAAGATTAAGACAAACAATTTTGCAATTTGAACTTGTTCTATAACTGGTCAGACTGTGGTTGCCTGTTTCATCTTGTAGTGCGAGGTGCCATGGGAGAAGTATTTCTCTGCAATTCAAGAGTCATAGCTTTAAATCAAGACAAAATGAAATAATTATTTTTAGGGTACCTACTATTTGCCAGGTAACTTATCATTACCATGTTATTGAATCCTGGCATTTCATCTGAAATATGTGTATATATTAGTTTACTCTTACTACATAACAAACCACCCCCATTCTCATTTGGCTCATTATTAAGCTTTTCAACAGTCTAGGCTGTGTTCAGCTTGGCTCATTCATGCACTGTGGTGGAATTCTAGGTGACCAGGTGATTCTATTTCTGGGAATGAGCATCTTGGTTCTCCCTATAGGATATTAAAGGTGGATATAAGTTCATTTTCATAGAGATGTCACTGTTTTAAATGAGAATTTCAGTCCCTTTGATTCTCAGCCTGAACCTGGTATATCATCATCCCCATTGCATTATATTGACCAGAAAAAATAATTGCATGCCAAATTTGAGGTCGGGAAAATGATCTGTCTCTTGGTGAAAGCATTTGTAAAATCGCATTGCAAAACTTATGAAGGAATTAATAATCACTACCATTTTTAGAATCAATATCATTATGGATTTTGCCAGCAAAACAAGTTTATATGATTTATTCAAATCAAATGGTTAACCCCACATCTATTAAGCAAATGACCTGAGACATGGCACCTATTCTCTCTAGAACACGCTAATCTGCAGACTCCCTAGTTATTGGAGGCTCTGGAGATGAATGCTTCTATAATAGAATATCATTGTTTATGATTCAGGTTGGTCCAGTACTTTCAACTCAAAATTTTATATCTTGGTGCAAATGTGGAAGCATTTTGGAATGATTTAGAATAACTGAGGGAAATGAATTGAGGATTTGTGTAGGAAATCATGGCACCATATTTTTTTAAAAAACTTACATAGAAAAATTTGAAAACACATATTTTGTACTCCACACATTTGCAAATTCATTTTAGTTCTTTTTGGTATTGTAGGATGTTCCTGAATTTCTACACAGGACAAATCAAACTATGATGCCTGCAAAAAACTCTTCCTCTGACAGCAAGCCAAGAACAAATAAATCTGTTGAGAAGTTATTTCCTCCTGTTTAGTCAAAATGATGAATAAATAAGAGAATTTCATTAGTTTTTTAAAGTAAAGGACAGGCAGGAATGAAGAATAGGAAGGAAGGAAGGAAGAGAGATAAGGAAAAAGAAGAAACATTTTTATTTATTTGTTCATCTTTGTTGTTTCTTCAGTTCTGTGTCTTGCACTGGGGAATGTATGTTGGGATGTATGTGGATTATGTCTCCAGGGAACTAACCCACCAGGCTATGACAGTCCTTTGATTTTTCAACAAGGCAATCTGATGTCTTCCTAAACTCAGATGATGTTATGGAGCAAATCCCACAGCACACATGGAAATCACTTATAGTGAATGCACCCCTAGCACTTAGCCTTGCTGTATATTAGAATCTCCCCAACCCAAGTTGCTATAAGTCAAATAAATCAGCACTCTGGCAGAAGGTAACTAAGCATTAGTGTTTTTTTTAAACTTTCCAGGTGATTAAAGTGCACAGTCCAAGCTGGAAACCACTGATTTAAGCCAGTATCTTTTGGTTAACTAGTTGTAGATAGTCTCTCAAGTAAATGTAAAAGCATTTTCATTGAGTTATAGACTTTCAATCTCACTTATGTTATCTACCTAAATGTCTTTGAAAAAGCAACCCTGTTCATCATTTCTTCCTGGTAGTACCCTGTTCCACGTGTATGAGTAAATACTGTGCACAAGGTGCTGGCAGTACTAATGTACCAGAGTGCCACCTCAGTGTGCATTTTTGTGTGGTGGACTTTCTTTAAAATGTGTCATAGAAACTCAAACCCATGCAACTTACCAAATTGAGGCAAACATTGGAAAGACCTCAGGGATCATTCAAGGGTTAGGGCATTAATAGATACTTTGGAATATTAAAATTCACGTGATGTTGCCAGAAATGATGTCCCCATTAAAAAACCCTAAATATCAGTTTTACTCTAAATATTGAGTTAGAATTTCTACAAACATGTAGTATATATTATGTAAAACATTCATATGAAATATATGCACAAATCATATAAATAGAACTGTTATTTCAGATTAAAAAACATTTGTTTAAGAGGTAGAATGGTCTTCATTTATGATCCCTGACAATCCCTTTATTCCTTCTCCCCAGCAGGAGGTAAACAACATATTTCCAGTCAACAATATAGATCATATTTCCTCTGTGTAGTGTCTTATTATAGCAGTTCTAGGCACATACAAAATAACCAAAATGGCTAGTAGACCCGTTCAACAAATATTCATTATCTGCCATTATTGTTTCTTCCAAGCTTACACTGATTTCCCACTTGTGTTTTGTTTTTAGTACTCTTTTGTTGGATACAATGTAAATACCTTGAAAGGATAAATCTCAACTGTAAAATTTTGACAAATACACTCATATAACTTTTACCCCTTTTAAAAATAGAATTTTTCCATCATCTTCAGAAAATTACATGTTTTCCCAGGAAATTTTTTCTTCCCCCTAAGGCAACCACTGATTTTTTAACATAGGTTTATTTTGGCTAAAATCGAGTCATGAGTGTTTATGTCCAGCTTGTCTCCCCCAGCATGATCTTTATGGGATTCATCTATGAGGTGCTTCAGTATTTTTCTCCTAAGAATTGTGAGGAGTGTTTCTTTGTGTGGACGCACTGCACTGTGCTCATCTTCCTAATGGTGGATGTGGGATATCTCTGTGAACATTCTTGTATAAGTGTGTTTTGTATCCTGTATGGTTTCTTTATTAACATCTAAGTGACATCCCTTTGCACTTTTAGTGCTTTGTCCAAGGAGTACAATATTTATCCATTAATGTATCACAATCAACCTAGAGTTAATGTTGTACTATTTTAATATACATAAAGCACAATCACCTTATGAAAGAATTGTTCCACTTACATCCTTCTGTGCTTTTATATTTTTGTCATCAATTGTATGTATACATACATAGAGTCACATATCCATCTCCAAAATACTCTTTCATCACACCCCAAATTTTTCTTTGTGTTGCTCTGTAGATGTGACCTTCTCTCACTAAAGCCCTTGGCAACAACTGTAATGGTTCATCCCTATACTTCTGTCTTTATAAAAAGTCATATAAATTTAATCATATAACATATAGTCTTTTGAATTCTTTGAAATGCATTAAGTTTCATCCATGCTGTTCTGTGAAACAAGAGTATTTATGCTTACTGCCAAATAGTATAAATTTAATGTAAGTTTAGATGTGCAGTTTCTCTATTCATCAAACATATGACACACTGTGTCCACTATCAAATTTCTGATAGTTCTCCAATACTTCCTGTGGTATCGCCACCACCCCTTGTTTGCACCATCACCATCATCCCCTCTGGCAACATCAGTTCTACTTTCAATATCCAAGAGTTATTCTTTGTTCATTTGCTTTGTTCCTTCATATTTAGAATACGAGACAGACCATCTCATATTTTTCTACAATCCTTCTGATTTATTTCACCTACAAAATTCTCTCTAGTTTCATCCACTTTGTTGAAAATTATAGGATTTCATATTTTCTAGGACTGTGTAGTATTTATTCTATTGTGTGCATATATGCAACATTTGCTTTATCCATTCATTAGTCAATGGGCACTTATGTTGTTTCATTTCTGTCTACTATAAATTATGCTGCAATAAACATAGCAGTGCATCTACTTTCATTAAAGATATTGGTCTGGAATTGTACCTTTTGCTTGTATTCTTTGGCATCAATGCAATGTTTTTTATAGAAACTAGAAGTGCCTGGTGTCGTAATGGTTTGGTCAATTACCTTCATAGTGCAGGTCACATGCATCCCAAGGACTTAGGTTCTTGTCCAGATTCAACATTGTGCAACCAAGGTAAGCAATTAAATGAAGCTCTTCTTATTCCTCTCTCTTCCTGCTTGCTTACCTTAATTCCTGCATACACCTTTCATTAAAAAACAAAATAAAAAAGAGACAGAAATGCTGAAATTGCTTAAGTCCCTAGAATAGTAATGAGAATCACTACCTCACAGGGAGCTTTTCCATACAAATCCTAGTTGGGGGAGACAATACGGGATACCAAATATCTACAATTTTGCCATTTAATATCCAAAATTAACATGCCAGACAGGCATGGAGGATGGAGAGCCATGGACAGGATGGAAGAAACAGGATTAGAATTCCTTTTGGAACTAGATGCTTTTAGAACTAAACTAACAAAACTTTCAGAATGTCTCTCCTCCTAGCTCACCTGAAACCACCTGCAGTATTGGACTGGACTTTGATGCTTACTAGCACTCTCTTCTTATCACAAGTCATTTCTCAGACTGAAGGACAGGGTAAAAATCTAATAGTCTCATAGCAACCGAGGAAGTTTTCCCTGCCCAGGAAACTGTCTCCTGCTTTTCTTTCTTTCTCCTTTTCTCTAATAAATGTATAAAACAGCACTTTAATGCTCAAAAATTTTTTTCTTGAACTGTTCTCTGCTGAACCCCAGATTCCCTCATCACTAGGAGGCCAAGGTCTAATCCCTGAAGGTGCCTTCTCCAAGAATGGACTTGTCTTAGAGTAGCACTGTTCTCACCATTCAGGCTTCCTTAATTCCAGGCTGCATTTACCTCCATCTCCACCTGAGAACAGGAGGCCAGTGGAAGCAAGAGAGTCTCCTGGAACTACAGTTCTTCCAAGTTTACATTTTGGAAAGAGCAGTCAATTTCTCACATTTTAAGTGCATTGGAATTGTAGAACATATCAGGAAATGTTGCACTTTATAATAAAAGAATTTTGGATTATATAAAAAAATGAAGAAACATTCTTCAGAGACATGTT
The DNA here is from genome assembly GCA_004363575.1 of Solenodon paradoxus. Taxonomy (NCBI): domain Eukaryota; kingdom Metazoa; phylum Chordata; class Mammalia; order Eulipotyphla; family Solenodontidae; genus Solenodon; species Solenodon paradoxus. Next base: position 12,511 of record RJWH01010539.1, read on the forward strand.
TTTCTAATTTTGAGTCAATGAATTAGTTTCAAGTCACTTTTAGTAGATAGTATATTTATATGTTAACCTCATAAGTGAATCATTTCTAGTTTAGTCTATATATTGCTGTGTAATTTGAAAATTTATGCAGTTTATAAGTAAGACTTTCTCTGATACACCAATATTTTATAGAGTTTAATTCTCAAGAGTCATAAATCATATTTTTTAAAATTTTATTGAAGGAACATTACATTAAATAGGTTTAAAGCATACAGGATAGTGAATCAACATCTGTATATAGCAAAGTTTGCCACTTAGTTTTTTCCTTTACAACTAATCCCCTTTCCCCAATTTGCACCCTTCCCCCAACGGTTACCCTTCTCTTCCTGCAACCACTGATTTTTTGGTTAAAAGTCTATAGTTTAATTCAGTTTTCAAACTTCTAAGTTCAATTTAGTTCATTATTTGTTTGATATCAATACAACACATCTAAGTGATATTACATGGTGTCTATCTTTCAGACTATCCCCACCCTAACTAAGGATCTTAGGAGGAGGTAGCACCACATCCCACAGGACACTTCAGCAGGGAGGTAGGAGGATATAAATGATGGGCAGGGTGGGGAGAAATAAAGGGAAGCGATGGGTGGGGTTAAGGGTGTGTCCAATAACTAGGGGTGGGTGGAGTTGAAGGGAAGTTCTGGTCCTGGTATCCAGCTCTTGAAGGGCTGGTGGAAAACTCACTCACACTGGCCTGGTAACAACAGCTGCTGGGGCACTTATCAGAAAGAAGTCCAACCACAAGTAATGGTGACAGTATCATGGTGGATTGACCCTGATCAGGTATATAGAAGGAGTCAGTCCACTTAGGCTGGAAAGTCCACATTACATGTGTCTTCATTGGGTTTGTGTGAATAAATGATCCTGGGCTCTCAAAAGAGGTTGGAGTGGATGGTAGGCAGCTCCCTTTTCCCAAATGCTGGCAGTTGTAATCTTTTCACAGCTCCCAACTGACTGTAGAACCCAGGACTACAATTTTCGGGGGCAGAACTCAGCCTCACCTGGAGTGAGTCCTAGGGAGGTTTGCTGTGGGTCCACATGGCAAACTTCAAAAAGTTGGCAAAATGACACACTTTTAGTGCAGAAGGGAAAGGGTTTCAGGCAAAGTGGAAAAGTAGAGACATTAAAACAGCTTCCAAAGTTATTTTAAAAAGCAAGTAGCTTCCAGCACCTGAAGTAGGCAAGATGCTTTTAAAAGACCACAAGCAAGCAGATGGAAGTAATAAAGTGGCAGAGAGAGGTAGTTGTGAGAGGTGGTGCAAGTCAGGACTGGATTTTGGCCAAAGAGTTGCTCCAGGCAGGCCAGGTGGAGGCTTGCATTCCACTGCTAACAACCATCTGTCATGCCTTCCTGCCTCTCTCCCTGCCCTTCCCTGAGGGATGTGGTGCTGCCTGTTTCCCAAGATCCTCAGTTAGGGGTGGGGCTAGTGGAAGAGAAGGGCTTGGCAGTTGGTCTTGGAACCCACTTGAAAGTTCTATGACCATTATTTGAAGTCATGAGATCACAGACTGAAACATAAATACTGGGATACTGGAATCCTGTAATTTGCTTTTTCAAAGTCTTTTCTCGCTGTCTTGCCTATCCCTCCACGGTGCCATATCCTCCATCTGAATCACCAGCTCTCTCAATCACAGAAATGTTCCTGGGACCCCAGTGATGATGAATAATCTTGAATGGAGTGTCCAGTCATGTAATAAAAAGAGAAAAGCATCACAATGTAAACATCCAACTCCTGCATTATACAAAAAAAGAAACTCAGGTGCACAGGTAAGTGACCTCCTATGCAGTTTTGGGGGCCCACAGTCATGCCTCTTCCCTGACACCCCACATAAGCTCGTGGCCTCTATTACAAGGCCAATTGGACCCTAAGATCCTGTTGAACCTTCCCATAATTTTAAAGAGTTTTTGGAGGAAGTTAAAACAATTTATACCTTATTAAGGAAACTCCTTTTAATACTCATTTAAAGTACTTTCAGAATCACTAAATAAAACAATTTGTTGGTTTGGGGTATTACAGGGATAATTCTATAAATATTTTTTATCCATTTCTTTTCTGATGAATTCCCAAGTACTATAGACTTCTTAAACTGGCCTGTCCCCAACCCCAGTTCTGTGCAGGAAGGATACACAACATAGAAGAGCCATGGTATGACATTATGGAGTGTGAAATTTGCTCTAAGATTTGGAAGAAGAAATGCTTTTTAAAAATCCTTTATTTACAAATAGAAACATATAAATTATTTTCAATAATTTTTATTTCATAAACCTCCTGTATTCTGGTCTTTTGTGACAGCATCCTGAGCTTTGAAAAAGGAGTCAGTCCTTAAAGGAAGTAATGTTCATTATACATAGACTGTGTGGTAGCCACTTAAAGAAAAATAAAAAAGAGTCTAGGAAAATTGACAATACAAATATAATTTATATAACAAAATATATCCAAAATCATGTAGAAATTTACTCTCTTGTGTACTTCTACTGGACCACAATTAAAAATGTTTTAATTCTCAGGGTCCACAGCTCTAAAGGCTCTGACTCCTTGTGTTCTCAGGGAGGGAACAAATTTTAACCTAGCTTTTTATGCCTATGGAAGGAAACACCAGCTCTTACAACTCTCCTTAAATCCAAGATAGGCATAAATGTTGGCCTGAGAGCAGCGGGGTACTACATTGGAAAGTATATTCAAGATATTTATTAAAATATCTATTCTGAAGGGTCAGTGATACCAACCACATATCTAATGAATATACTTAATTCAGTAATATGTAACAAATTCTAGTATCTCTAATTTCTTTTGTCTCTTAACACAATAGTCAATTTTCACAAATGTATCTACTTCTGAACTGAAATAAATTCTGAAAATTTAATAAAATTAAGTGATGTCTAGGTGATGACTCCTCAGACTCCAAAGTCCTAGGCATGGTTCCATTACTTAAGTCATCAGTAGTGCCCTTGAAACAATCATTCTGATGACACTGTAAAATAGTTGACCTTGAAGAAGACTCAGTGGCTTCTACCTCATATAAGAACTTTTAGGCAAGCAGGAAATCATATCAGAATCACCCAATTATAATTAGGTTATTTTAAATCATTTAAGTAATGAAGGATGTCAAAATATAGGAGAATAAAGTCTTCTCTTTTGATATAACATACAAATGTTACATAAGGACTTGATCAGTTTTCCTTAATAACCGGTTGTAACATGATCATGTAAGACCTTCTCTGCAAAGCAAATAATCTCTGAAGTATATTTGATAACATATTTACCTGAATGCAAATCAACAAATTAAAATAGAACATCTCTGATTCCATAAATATTCCCATTCATCTTTTCAGTAGTAGTGAATGATTAGGAAATATGGAGCATAAAAAGAAAACAAGTATTTCCAGTAATTTTTCTTATTTTTAAAGCAAAGGCACAAATAATAATGAAGATGAGTAAGCAAGTAAGCAAGAAAAGAGGAGGAAGAAACACTTTATTATATTTTTATTTAGTTGTTCTTCTTACTTCTTCCCCCTGACCTCAGGATGCAAACCCAGATCCTTGAGATATATGAGGATAGTGCTCATTCATAGATAGTGGATTTAACAATTACTCCACCAGTGTGCAAGAAGTGTTTTCTTTATATGGTAAAATAATTTGAAAACAAGAGATTTAGCTTAAAAATACCTTCAATTTATTTAATCGTTTACTCTTCATTTTTATTGTAGTAACTTATTCTACAAATTAAAAT
>RJWH01010540.1:0-16268 GCA_004363575.1 Solenodon paradoxus
CAGAAGTTAGATGTGTATCTCCTACCCGCTGAGATTTCCCGAGAATTAGAAATATGAGTATTAAGATCCAGAATAAACAAATCCCTGTCCTCTGGTAACAATTAACACCCAGAAGGATGGGAAATAATAGGTGAATCAGGACAATCTCTTACATGCATTCATGGGTTCATTTTGAAAGTGGCTGCTGTAGGGTATTAATCAAACTAAAATATAATTCAACCTGAAACTAATAATGAAAGGAAAATGATGAAAACAGTTCAGAGTTACTTTTTGCACTTTTTCTCATTGTTTTAGGATCCACTGGAGAGATTGTGATGACCCAGACCCCACTCAATGTGTCCGTTGTCCTGGGAGAGCCGGCCTCCATCTCCTGCAGGTCTAGTAAGAGCCTCCTACATAGTGATGGGAAAACCTATTTATATTGGTTCCTGCAGAAGCCAGGGCGGTCTCCACAGCGCCTGATCTATTTGGCTTCCAACCGGGTCTCTGGGGTCCCAGACAGGTTCAGTGGCAGTGGGGCAGGGACAGATTTCACACTGAAAATCAGCAGGGTGGAGGCTGAGGATGTTGGAGTCTATTACTGCCAGCAAGGTCTAGAATACCCCACACAGTGATACAGCCCTGAACAAAAACCTCCCTCCTGCTGTGACCCAGCTATGACACAGGATGAGTATCTGGCTGCAGGCACAGGTTCTCTCTGTAGGGGGAAGACGCTGGGGAATTCAGGGGATACTTTGCATCAGAGGACTCGGGATCATGAGACACTTGGCTCCACCTCAGTCACCACAAGGAAAAGCCCAACAGCTGCAAGTCCTGGGCATGACAGAGCCAGCAGAGATGGGTCCAGGTTCCCTCTGAGCCGCCATCAGGAGGAAGGAGAGGGGAGGGAGAGCTCATCCTACTCCTCCTGCCTGGGTGTGGTCAAGACATTCCTAACCAGCTGAAAGGGCAGAGCTGAGGAGGATTTTAGCAGCAAGAGTTAAATACAAGTTGGGATTCAACATCTAGTTATTTATACAAGGATCACCTTTTGAATTTTCAAAATCGTTTTCCCCCTTTTCACAACTTTCTACTTATTCTTTTTGCTACTTATCTTCCTATTTCATTTACATGTTTAAATAGCCGTTTACCCAAGTTCGCCCCTGGGGATTCACTGAGAATAGTTATTGAAAGTTTTGAGTTGTGTTCAATTGACACAGTCTGAGGAGATACTTCAATAACCCAAAAGGCAGACAGCAATGGGGGGTAGCGATGTATATAAAATATAGATGTAAATAAAATTAAGATTCAGTTTCTTGGTAAATTGTTCAAATACTCTATTATCTTTTCACAGTAGATACATTACCATAATGGTAAGTAAACATTTCTGATTTGCCTCAATTCTTTATTGTAGAGAGAAAATATGAGATTTTGAAATTCTAAAATTCAGTTTCAAAGATAAAAATATAAATTGGAATATGTAGGTCATAAGACTGACCACTGAACATAGAAAGAATAGAGGATGTGACAACTGTTTTACTTTCTCGAAAGGTAATAAATCAGTTTGAATTGTGGGAGGATGAGCAGTGGGAGCATGAGGGGTCAGTAGACAGCACACTGATGAGCATCAGTGCTCCTGTCTTCGCCTCTGAGGACAGAAATGGTGGTGGGTGGTGGAGATGGACGACCAGCTGTGCAGCTTCTGGAGAATCGCAGGGGAAAGGTGAGTTCTGTCTGGCTCCTGGGTCCTGCCTGGGCCCAGAGAGTTGGTCAGGAAAGCTGTGTAGAGATCCTGCCCTTAGACTGAAATCATCAAGGACTTAGTGACCTTCTAGGACAGAGACCTGAGGTCATGTTACAGAGCCCCTGTCAACCCAACACATATAAAAGGAGCTTCTAAAAATAATTTGTCCCCAGAAGTGGCCCAGAGAGGCCACGTGGGGGCTGCAGGGAGGCACAACATGCAATGTCATGTCGGCTGCAGGCCCCACAGAGACACTCTGCCTCTCAGGCCCAGTGTCCCCCAGCTGCCTGCTGGCGCAGAACTCAGCGGTGTCCCCTGTAGAAAGCGGCCATGTGTTCAGGGTGCTTTGAGGGACCAATGCTCTACCTGATTTTCTTCTTGGTTGTGTTTCTCTACCTGGGTCAGGTCAGAACTTCTATGCAGGTTCAGTTTGGAAAATAATGCAAAATTTAGTAAACATCTAAAGCAGGGAGGCAAATTGTTAATATGCAATTTTAGGTCATCAAATCCCCCATGTTACCTACTGCTGCAGTTAACATCAGAGCGTGCATCCTGCATTTCACTCTTTTGCAGGAGAGGACATTGCAAACCCTCCAACCTCCTTGTCTGGAGAGGAACTGTACTTTCATTGTTTCTAATTTAACTAATATTTTGACAGCCTTAGTTTATATTGTCATAAAATGAAAAAAAAAAAAAAAACCACCTTAAGATATTAGGAAATGCATTGTTTTACTGTAACGTATTCATTTCCTGAAAAATGAATTTGATGCACATATTAGTGATGGACATGTGGAAAAAATCTGTCAGGTCCCATTGAAGAAAACTTTTAAAAATATTTCTGCACTAATAATGAGCATGCTGTCACATGTCATCACACTGTGTGATAAAGTAACGTGATTAAGGTATTCAGACCCCTTGATCAATCAAATCCTGTGTCTGGTTAAAGGAAATCAAATGTGTTAGAAATGGCTTCCTTTCCAAGACAATGGATTCCACAGTGAATGCTATTAAAATGTAATTCTGAACTAGAAAGTTGAAAAAAAAAAAGATTTACATTAAGATGCTGTAATACAGAAAAAGTGAAAAGATATCTACACATTCTCACTGGGAAAGCACATCCATGGACAATTCCCATGAACACTCAGTCATACTAATCAATACGGTTACAGGAGTCACTGCTCATGGAGGCTGCATATCCTCCCCGGAGCAGCCCCTCAGGTGCCCTGCTGCCCTCATGGTACAGGCAAGCTCAGTCAAGTCGCTGGAGCACCCTAGTTCTCAGGAGCATCAGGAGAGAGAAAGCTGCTGTGCTGCAGGGTAATGGCCCTGAGCAAGTCGAGTATCACAGGTTTCCACATGTGTGCACCACATGGTAATGCACAATGAACTCTATAGATTCACCTTTTTCTTGTAGTCCTCAAATGCGAATATCCAGGTTTCATTTATTTCAAAATACTTTCTAGATTCCCCTATTTTACCTTAATGCAAGTCTTATTTAATGCATAAATAGACATGTGATTATTCCTTTTTGATACTGATGTGTAAAGTATCACTTTTGGTTGGCGAGACTATGCTTGTTTTGATGTCGTTTAACTGTTGTGAATCTGTGCCCACCACATGCTGTCCCTTAATAAAGTCTGACTAGCAAATGCAATGTGCTGTGTGAGGGAGCGTCTCCCTATGTTGGTTCAGCACGATGGGATCCTTTTTGCAAGTCTCTGCATCCTCCCTGACCTGAGGGCGGGCCCTGAGCATGGACCTGCTGCATGGAGCCTCTTCCTGCTCTGACTCCACTCAGAGCTGAGGATTCCTTTCCCCTGGTCCATGGGCCAGGCCAGCACCCTGAGGAATAGAACTCAGAATATACTGTTTCTTTTATTTGTTTAAAGAGAGAGCACACATAAACACACTGGAAAGCAAGGCATCCCCTTGCTCCAATACCAGTGGTCAAATATTTAGTACTATTTGTTTCTAGCTGCAGAGCAGAGGGCACAGAAACATCAGCTCCCCACACCTGCAGCTGGGAGAGTGCAGCCTCTTCGCATCTCCCTGGACACAGTGGCTGGAACAAGTCTACAGGCAGGAAGGTCTGAAATTCCACACTTTAATTCCTGTGTTTCTACTGTGCCTACCTACAGCTGGTGCTTCTGTGACCACATGGTAGAAAGCACACCATTCAATTTCTTAGTAGACATTCTGGTCAAAGTTCCTTCCAAATCAATTATTTTCTCTATTTGTCTATTGTCTATCACCTTGAGGATTTTAATACTTAAAGAATGTTGAGAAATGCTACACAAACATTCTCTCTCCCCCTCTTCATTTCCCTCTCCCTCTTCTCTCTCTCTCTCTCTCTCTCTGCTTCATATGTTAATCGCATAAGAATCCCCCTGTCCAGAGCCAGAATGCTGTCAGCAGAGAGCCCCAAAACCGCTCCTGGGTTTTCTTCAGCTAGTTTTGGTAATAGGACAGGGTATTTGGACTGGCACTCTGATTAGGAGAGACTGAAAATTAGCATTCTAATTTCTACAATTTTATTGTAGCTTTTTCATTGGTGTTTCAAACACTACAACAGGGAACACTTTAGCCAAATTCTAGATAAGTATACTTATTCAGTTCATATTCAGGTATAAAGTTTCACCCTATTTCGCTATCATGCTGCATATTTTAAGCCATTTCTCTCTCTCTCTTTGCAAATGCTAACATTGGGATAAATTTCATAGCAAGCTCTCTTTGTTATTCATTTATACAAGTCCTGAGAGTAGTTCAACTAATTTTATAACCAATTTTATTAGTTTATGTTCAATATAAGACAAACTATTTTTACTGAATCTGAAGCTATACCACTGATCCTGAAATAAATGTTTCTCTTAAAAGCATATTTGGATTAATATTGACAAAAATATTTTAACTTTTCATGGATTCAGTAGGTTTTGCATTTCACCTGAGATTGCAATACTTTAGAATATGGGAAAGCTGGTCTCTGGGTGGAGGACCTTTCTAATTTATGAGGGTAATAGCATAAAATATGAGTCAGATATGGCCGAATAAGTTTCCAACAACTTTTCATAGCCTATTGGAATTTGGCAAACAAAATTTCACACTGTGACTACTCCAGAGAATTCAAGATTTAAAGATTTTATTTTATCATCTTGTAGGTCATTTCATTTTATTACAAATCTTTCATCCCCCACTGGGTTTAAGCAGTGTTTCAGAAGAGTCTACACAGAAGTCGTCGACAAGTACTGAAATAGGAGGTAATTGCCACTAAAAGTGCACATCAGCTTTGGTTTATTTTGGAACCTACTCAAGAAAGGCCAAGAAAGATGGAAGATCATTGCAGAGAATGTCGCTCTCCCTTGAAGCAGGTCAGCCTTCCATGCGCTGAGGATTTGTGTTATTAATAGTTGATGAATAATGGACCCCAAGCAATTCATTTACCTCTTGTTACTTCTTGACTCAACCTGATTTTTGTTAACAAGTGTTGAACTGGTTAAAAACAATATTAGTTGACTTTCAAAAGCAATTCAAGGGATTTAATTTGATATTTGGTTTTTCCTGAAGTTCTTAAAATGTGCTAATCAAAATTCATATAACCCTTTCACATACTCTCAAAATTGTTTGCAAGGTAGAAGCTTTGAATTTGAAAGTTCTTGACTAATATTTTACAGCTTTCATCAGATAACCTATCATTAAAACTGAAAGCATAACATTTATTATTTTTCTTTGTCATTGGTTTATTCATGCAAATTCTATTATCAAAGTCAGCTATATACACAATTTAAAAGTCTAAAATATCTATCTAATCTCAGAATTTTCATGTGGACTCTAGTTCCCACTTATCAGCTGAAATAGACTTTATTACAAGCTCAAGTAGAATAATAGAAAAATATGTTTTTCTTCATTTATTTTTCTTTTCTATTTATTGAAGGAACAGTCTATCCTAAAATTATATAGATTTAGGTTGTGGATTATTATAAATCAATACTTGTGTATAATGCATTAAATGTATTACCAAATGTCTAATTTTACTCTTCACCATATGGTGGACTCATTTTACCCTATTACACATCCTTGAGTCCATTCCCTATGATAACCATTAATTTGACTTTATAGATTAAGTCTACTTTTGTTTGAATGCTGTCCCTTTACACTACATATGAATGAAAACAAATGATTCTTGTCTTTCTTCTGACATGTCACTCAGCATAATTCCCTTTAGGTCCATGTGTGTTGTTGCAAATCTTAATCAAGCAATGGAAAAATAATCAAACTTTCCAGGCAACTATGACTTTTAAGATATTTGTTCGAGGACAGAAGTCTTTTCTCCAGACCACTGAGAGGGGAAACCGTGGATGAGAGGAGGAATCGTAGGCAGAGGGCACAAAGGTGGCAATGGAGCTGCTGTCTTGCTTTGTCCCGCTATTGTCCTGGTGAACCAGGGTCAGCAGAAAGCTTAACAAAGCAAAAGCCTTCGTCTCCAGCATGTGATTCCACCAGTTAGCTGATGGCTCAGTCAGGTGGTTCGATAGGAATTTTATACTTACTCAATGCAAAAGGAAAATATTTCACACGTTTGGATACAGAATCACCTTACATAGAAAGAGAATAAGATGTGAGCATTCAGAAAGGCAAACATGTCACTGTACCTGTTTCTCAAAGTGTTTTGAAAGACCATGAAAAGTTAGAGGAAAAAAAGTCACAGATTCTTCCCTGAATCTCTGTAACCAAATATTTACCCAGAGTTATATTCTCTTGTGCTGACACTTTTCAGTTATTTAGAGAAGATGTCCAGTTTCAATCAAAGGTGCTTAGAGGAACTTCTAGAAAATCAAATAATATCACACAAAACTTGCAAGACACAAAACACAAAAACTTTAAAATAAATCTAAGCAGAAAAAGAAAACCTGTTTTCCAGCACCTGGAGGTGTGATATTTCACAAAAAACTGGAGATTCATGAGACCAGCACAGAAGGAAGAACAGAATTTGCAGATGTCATGATCTTATGTGAAGAGCCTAAAGACTCAAGCAGAAGCTTTTATAGCTAATCAGTGGCGCTATAAATTTTGGAACGTGAAATAAACATGAATGAAAATTAAAAAGTTCCTTCTCTCCCTTTAGTTTACTTCTCTTTCTCCTTCTACACCCTGAACTTGGGGATGCAGATCTAGATACCTTACAGGCACAGCCCAGTCCTCTCCAGTCAGACCCACCTCATTTCCAAACGCCCCTGTCACTGCTCCCCTATCTGTACTCACAGCTGTGAGTAAGGACTATGGAAGGAAAAGACAAGTGGAGGCTTCAAGGGAGAGGTGCCTTTAATCTGAGAGGTATAAAATATAATGACACTTTTTACGAATTTAGCCCAGCACATTTTTATTTAAAATAGAGAAGGATAAGGTGGGAAAGCAATCTTCACTAAAAATAAATAATTTGTTACAAGATGCCCTTCTGAAACAGGATCCGGGTCATTTTTATGTACGTGTCAGAGCCCTGATTCCTGTCACCAACCTGTGTCATGTGGTGCATGTGGCAGGCATATGATGAATTGAATGTGCATGATCAGGTGTGCCCTGTGACTCAGGTGGCTGAGATGCTGGCATCTGGACCACATACAGCCCAAGGACATAGATTTGAGACTGGGGCTCTGGTGAAAACCAAATGAAGAACTAAATAAAGATGTTTCTTTCTACGTTTCCTTCCTTAAGTGAGTCTTCCTCCTCTCCCTTTCTTCCTCTCTTAAAAAAAAATCTGTATATAAAGATGATTTAGAGAACGGGAAATTAATGAAACTACAATTGACTTTACTTTTAGGTAACTAATCAATTGCACTGACTTTCCTGGAAACATGATTATTTACCTGCACTGATTTGACCACTCTTCCTCCGGCTGTGCTCGTGCTGAACTATGAGGTCACACTACATGGACCCAGGCACTATTGTCCCACAGGGATATGACATTGATCCAGGGGAGGGGTCTCCGAGGGAGCAGACAGAAATCTGTTTTATTATCAGTCTCGTTCATTAAAATGAAAGTTCCATGAGGTCAGTTGTGTGTCCAGAGGTTATGTTGTATTTGTTTTAGTTTCTCTATGACTAAAACAGAACTCATTATTTTGAAATTCTAAAATCATTTTTTATTTTCACTAGGAAACAGGAGACTTGCTCTATCAGAGTTTAGATGCTCAAGTATTTCACATGCAGCTCCCAGAGGGAGCTGTGCGACCTCAGTTCTGTTAGAGAGCTTGAGAAATTTGGGGATGTTATTTGAGACGAAAGTTAATCCAAAGTGCAAAGACAAGGATGACTCAAAAGTATTGGTGACACATTTTCTGAGATATCTGAGATTCTGATAATGTTTGAACATCGGGAGTCATCAGAGGTCTACTTTAGTGCGTTCAGTTATGTAAGAGTAACTTCAAATATATGCATTAAATTCAGAAGAGGATCAGATACAGAAACATTGTATTTGTTAACTTTATACATATATTCATGTGGAGATACTATATTTGTATTCAGTTCTGAAATCATGTGCTCAAACATTTTTTCCCCGTAAAAAGGCAATATACATTTCCATATGATTTCAGCTGGTTTATAGCACAATTGGTATTAGAAGTTCCATGTTAGATCTGCTGTACTTTATTAAAAGTTACATTTTTAAGGTGAATTTTCTGATTGTTTGAGTCAGACTATCACCATTATGGAGACAATAATATTGTGTCTCCTCCCCATAACTGACTGCGCACGCGTGCGGCTCTGCTCCGCTCTGCGCTGTGCGCGGGCAGCGCTGGCGCTGGACTGTGGCTCTGACTCCACTCACGCGGCTCCTGGCGCTGGGGCCTGAGTGTGTCCACGGTGAGAGGCAGCTGATGGCCCCGCAGCCACAGCACGTCCTCTCCCTGTGCTCTAGGCGCAGGGAACGGGTTCAGAGGAGATAAATCTTTATAAAGTTGGAATAATGACTTTAACGTGGGGTGTCAGAAATATTTCATCTGAGTCCATTACATATGATAAATCTAAACTCTGTATTTTTAGATCTATTTTAATGTTACTGTTCATCTAAGGTTGCTGCTCATTTCTGTTTGCAGGTGTCTGTGTAGACAACAGAATGACAGAGGCTCACAACTGCACGTTCCCCAGAACCTTGTGTCTCCTCCCACCAGAGGAACCACTCAGCCTGGTGCCAGCAGACACAGGACAGGCTCCTAGTCTGCTCGTCCCCTGGGCATCCACGCGGGCACCCGGGTCCCCGACAGTCATGGCGGTGGGTCTGCAGCAGATTCACGCTCAGCACCAGCAGCTCCTGCTGAAGATGCAGCCTGTTAACTGCTGTAGTGTTTCCGTGCGGACGCAGACTCTCTCTCTCTGTGCCACCACCTGAGGACATTTATCCCAAGGCTTTTTTTTTAGATCTCCATGCTTACTTTTCCTGCTTGTCCTCTCTATCACAGCAGTTCCCCCTGGTGATCTAATCTTGGTCTCCAACTCATTTTGTAGAGAATTGAGCCCCAGTGGATCTGGGCTGATCCTCCTTTCCAAGGTTATCCTAATCAGGCCCCAAGACCTGATCTTCCTTTTAAGTTGGAGGAAGAAACAATTTGGTGAGTTAATATCAGTTCAGTTATTGCTGGGCAGAGTTTTCAAGCTAGTGACTCTTGGGAACACCGATCAAACGAAAGCGGGCAGTATAGAATATGGAACGCCTCAAACCAAAACAAAGCTATAGTGTGTATACTTTACCTGGAAATGAAGACATTTTTGGCTTTAGATAATCATGTCTATGTAAGTAACACACCTTTGTAGAAACACGGTAGTATCCTTCTGTGTCTGCAGTCAATGACTTCTCTATGTAGTAAGGACACCCACAAATGCTTCTAAGTACGTTTAGTATGCTCATTAGATTGTTTTCGTATGCTTTTATAAACTATGAAACAAGTTCACACTCACAGAAGCAATTTAGATACAGCACATATTACTTTTTCTCCCTTGAATCATTTGAGAGTAAGATAACAATCTTATAGTCCTTCCTTTTTTACTATTTAATTCCTTAAAAAAGAACATTCTCCTACATTACTCTGTACAAACATGAAATCAGGGTGTCAGTATTCATATACTTATCTCTCCAGTCCTCTGGTCCATTTCAAGTTTGACATTTACCCGAAAAGTGTCTTTTATAACAAAAACATTAGGTTAACATTCACCTGTTGTTTTTATCCATCCATGTCTCCTCATTCTCTTTCAGTATGGAACATTCCATCATACCTTCCTTGAATTTAGTGATTTTGTCACTTTTAAAGATCACACACTAGTTATTTTGTCAAATGTCCTTCAGTTTGGATTTGTTTGACTTTCCCTCGCCATCAGATTCAGCTAATGTATCTTTGACAGGAATATCTGAAAGTGATTCTCTGTCCTTGCATCCTATTAGGTAGAGCGGGATTTCAGTCTCTGCGCCCTGGTGACTCAGGTGTTAAGTCTGCACCAACAGCATAGCCCACAAAAAGCACAAGGGCATCATTTCAGGACAGGTGAAGTTGGGGTTGGGAGAACAACAAAAATGAAAAACTGAATAAATTAATGAATGCTTCTTTCTCTCATTTCCTTCCCACCTTCTAGTTTTCATTCCTGCCTGTTTCATTCCTAAAAAAAAAAAACAAAAAACACAGTTTTTTAATATGCCCCAAGTTGATGATACCCACTTCAAGTCCTGAATTAAATCAATGTAGACCAGACTTCTCTGCTGAACAGTGGTTCTTTTGAAATTATTAAGAATATGTGGGAAGCCCTTGATATTTAATGAATACTCATCCCTCATGAGTGTCTGTATCAAATCATGGGTTCATATTTCTTCAGTGAGTTGGCATCATGATTTATTTTGATTCTGATTTCTCCCCAGATTGGCCCAATGATGCTCTTTTCCCAAACACTTTGTCTTTACTTTGGCCATGACATCATTCTGAGAGGGCTTCTTAATATCTGACCCCAATTTTCCAGGATCTTATTCTATTTTTTTCTATCCTAGACCTGGAATAAGATATTTTTTCGGGAGATACTTCCAGTATTTACTGGAGAATTGTGTTTAGTTCTGAACACTTTGAGTGCTTATTGGGACTTAGGTGCTAACTGCTTTTAGGCTAAAAAAAATCTGTCATCTGTTCCTTTGGCAACATACATTTTCTTACCTATATCTCAACATGGCCCTGATTTTGCATTGATATCTCCAATTACAATCCCAAGCCACTTTTTTTTCTGGAAATTCCTTTTCATTATTGACGACTCCTTTATCCAAAAGTTAGACTCTTTGTCGATTTTTCTTTTTATAAAGTTATTATACGGTCAACAGCACTCCTAAATATAGCCATCTGTTGGTGTTATTGCATCTAGAAACTCATTGCAGACAACTTTCCAACCCTTCATCCCTACATATCCCATTCTGACTCTGATATCCTTGCTAAACCATCACCAAATTTACATCCCTATCTGTGAGCCCTCCTCACCCTACCTGTCAACCCACACTCATTCTCTTACCTGTGTGAATGCCCGCATCTTGCTCCAGCCTTGACACCTGTGCTGTCCAACAGTGTCACACTCCCATGGGGTCCCCTCACCATGCCCAACTCCAGCACCTCACCCTGGGTCCTCCTCCCCCCACATGATGCCCTTTCGTGCTGTGTGGGCTCCACACCCTGTCAGGGCTTCCTCCTTCACATCCTGAGTGGGTGTCTCCTCAACATTTGTACCCAGGAAACTGTGCCCACCATTGAGTCTGTTCTCTCAGGAACGGAAGGGATGTGGCGACAGAGGAGAATGGGGTTTAGGGAAGTCAGCAGAACCAGGGTTACTCATCCCCATTTAGACAGGGAGACCTCAGCCTCTGACAGAGAACTGGGTTAAGGAGGGTGACAGGCACAGCAATGACCTAAGGAGCTAGGGAACACGTACAAGGAGAAGAGCAAAGACACTTAGAAGGAAAGGTAGCTGCCACATTTCAGATGTGAAGGAAGAAAGTTCCTGACTGCGACTGGTAAATGGAAGAGGAGAACAGAGGCTCAGAAATGGAAGAAGGAGATCATGTAGCTGAGATGGTGGGTTAAGAGGGACAGACACTCATTGAGTGGGCAAGTCCTTAATCATGACACCACTTTTGCTTTTTAGCTCTGCAATTGTAATTTTTTTTTAAGATTCCTGCTCTTATACCACTTATTTTTTTTCCTACCTCCTATAGCTTCTTTAGTAAATTTAACTCTGCCTGGCGGTGTTGATCACTTACCAAACCAGAGGATCTAAAGAGCAACCGAAAGAAAGGCTCCCCTAAATAAGTTGCACAAATAGCAAATGCAAGAAAATAGCAACATATCTTGCAAGTTCTATGATTTTGCCATGCCCGATGGAGCCTATCTTAGATGCAGAAATAGCAAGAGGAGCATTTTCTGAAACTTGATCACAATAAAAGCACATTATTCTCACAGGACAGTTGATGAGTCTGTCCTGTGGCTCCAAAGAGACATGTGTTCTCTGCAGACAAACGTGTGCTGCCAGGAGACCCAGGACTCTGCACCTGCAATGAGGACATGTCAGCCCTGCAGCTGTGCCAGCCTGGCCCCTCCCTGCTGATTTGCATGTTCCCAGAGCACAGCCCACTGCCCTGAAGACTGAACCATGTCTCCCCACACCCCACATGCAGGAGTCCCCTTGTCAGGACACAGCATGGACATGAGGGTCCCCGCTCAGCTCCTCGGCCTCCTGCTGCTCTGGCTCCCGGGTAAGGAGGAGAACATGAGGATTTATTTAGCCCAGTGTGGTCAGCACAGCCTGACCCTTCAGGGAAGTCCTTGATGACATGACTAATAATGTGTTAATGTGTTTTTGTGTTTCCCATCTCAAGTGCCAGGTGTGAAATCCAGGTGACCCAGTCTCCACCCTCCTTGTCCACGTCTCAGGGTCCGCGTCTCGGGGAGACAGGGCCAGTCAGAGCATTTATAATAGGTTAGCCTGGTATGAACAGAAACCAGGGAAGGCTCCTAAGCTCCTGATCTATGGTGCATCGAGTTTGCACACTGGGGTCCCTTCATGGTTCAGTGGCAGTGGATCTGGGACAGATTTCACTCTCACCATCAGCAACCTGGAGCCTGAAAATGCTGCAAAGTATTACTGTCAGCAGCATAATAGCTTCCTGCCCACAGTGATACAAGCCAGAACCAAAGCCTCCCTGAGAAGCTGTGTGAGGCAGGTCTGCCCCAGCTGCTGGTTCTGGTGCCTCCCTCTGCTGAGAGAATTTCTCAGATGCAGCCAGGCTTTGAAGGGGCCAGGAAAGGTAGGAGGTAGGACAAGAGGCTCCTAGGCACCCTACCTTTGTCCTTCCTCCTCATCCCCTGCAGTACAGAAATAATTCATTTCCTTATTTAAGAAGACATAGCTAATTACCTTAAGGAATATGGATGATGACATCAGTTGAAGTTCATGTGGTGTGGGAGAAGCCACATGATTTAGTCTGAGCAGGAATTTTTCTGTCATAGACTTAATGTTTTAGTGAGGGTTTGTCACAGATAAATTGAGCTGAAAGTACAGAGATTCCTGTCAATTCCCTGCTAACACTCATCACAGCCTGTCCTTCCTTCAACCTTCATTGTTTCTACCAGGATGGAACTGGTTACAATCAGGGACCGACAGTGACGCTTTCCAGAACAGTCCATGGTTTCCATTGGGAGCTTGGTGGTATAGATTCCATACGTTTGTAGGATGTTTTCATTTCTATGAGTACATACGAAAGAGCTCGATTCCTATTTCACATGATCAGAATATGCTTAGTTTTGTAAGAATCTGCCTCCGTGTCCTCCAAAGTGTCTGTTCACGTGCATCCGCCACACGTGCGTGAGCATCTACTGCTCCACGTCCATCCCTCCTGGCGCCGTTAGTGCTCCTGTGAGTGCTCACCTCACAGGGCTGCAGTGGCGTTGGATAATTGTTCCCATGTGCATGTCCCTCATGTCATATGAAGTGGAGCATACCTTCATATGTTTAATCATCATCTCTATGTTTTCCTTGTTCAAGTGTCTATTAAGGTCTTGGTACATGTTTTGATTGGGGTGTTTTTATATTTGGAATACCAGTGCCACTCAGTTATTTCTTTTCAAAAGCGTTCTCTTGGTGTTTCTTTTCAGGTACTATTTTTATGGAGGAAATCGGAGTATAAACTATAATTTTTAAAACAGTATGCTTATCAATTTAACAAATGCTCTAAATGTGCGTTCCCTGCTTGTCTCTAGAAGTCAGAGCACAGCTGCCACTGAAGGGAGAGGTACCTGACCTTGTGGTCCTGAGACCTGTGCAGGAGCCCAGGGATGGAGATGCTGATGGTGTCGCCGTCTCAGCACCTTTCAGGTGATTCTCTGGTCCTCACTCTGTCCTCTGTCTGCCTGCAGGTCCTGGTGGGTAGTAGCGAAGCCTCACTTGACTCTCAAAGTGTAGTGAGCACCCCTCGTTGAATAATTTTGCAGAAACTCTGAAATGAAGCAGTTTTTTTTTGGAATTTGCTTCCTCAAGGTAGCTGACAGCCCAGTGTGGACAGGATTCCCCTATTCTCAGAGTTTCCCAGGTAGAGAATGCACCTAGAATACACATGGATGTGTTTCTAAGAATCATCAGCTCATCTGAGTTAATAGTATAAAATCTTCATTAAGTCATAGAGTAAATAGAAAATGAGGAAACTGAATTTTAAATAAATGACAATCGTTTGACAAACTAAGAAGACTTTTTGGCTCCTACACACAAACACACATACACACAAATACAGACACATGCACACACACATACAGATATGTACACACACCTAAACTCAATTAGTTTCTTCAATATAAAAATACCTTGCTCCCCAACTCATTCAGATTTCTGTAGTTTCATGTTCATCACTGAGAACTTAGTAGACATTTTCATTTGCAGGGCACCTTAGATCCAGCGATGAAAATCTGCATTTTAATAAAACACCAGAGAGATCTCTGTAAGGATTAAGAAGCTGGTTTAGAGGATGTTTATTTTAGCTAAAAAGATGTTTTCTTTATCTAACTGGTCATTTAAGAAAATTTCTATTTAAAGCTGTACGTTGAACTTACACTCTATTCTATTTTCAAATTAATGCTAAAGTCAAAAATATTTTGATGCGGAAAGTTGGAAACACATTTATTTAACATAGCATGATTAAATGCCATGAAAATTCAATTAGATAAAGGATTTTTTTTTTTTTTGAAACTTGAAGAATTACCAAATGCAAAAACACTGCAATAGTGCGCCTGTGTGGGAGATGAGTGGACTTCGAGCCACTACGCTGCTTGTTTGGGGAATCAGTTCACTCCTGCAACATGTCATGAGAATGCTGAGCCTGAGTCGTCAACGCCCTCAGTCTTATCCCAGATGAAACACTCCCACAGGCTGGGGACGAGGTGGGCGACACGTAGCAGAGATTCCCAGGTGAGCCCTTCTTGGCTAAGTCCAATCTTTGCTAACTAAACTTCTGTGAATATTAACGCTGATGTCTAGGTTTATGAGCCATGAGTATGAGTGATTGCTTGCTGTGTGGGATGCCCGATTCAAATCCAACACTGTTGGGCGGTGGCTTCCCCATGCTGACAAGTGATCATGGACGTTAGTGTTGCTGTGGCGCCCTCGTGGCATCCTTGACTTCATCTGAGAAAGAATTCCACAGACTCACCAATAAGCTACACACCAGGTAAGTATATCTGCACACAAAAGTGAAGCAAAGAACAGAAAAGTACTTACTCTTAGAGAAAGAGTGGGCAGCTGGCAGCAGCATGGCCTGATTGGGAAGGGGGAAGAGAAAGGAGCGGGGAAGGGGAAGTGGAAAGAGAAAGGAGCGGGGGAAGGGGAAGGGTCCATCCACGGGGGATGGGGGATGATGGCGAAGGGGTAGCCTCTGAAGCTGCTCATTTTAGCAGCCATGCATGGAAACCTTTAAACTGTTCTTCAGCCACACATGGACTCTGGGAGGGATTGGGTTTTGTGGGCACTCAATGATTGATGATGATGGTGACCTGGAATCTCAGACACTGCACTTGTTTTCTGAATCTTTGTTATTGTTCCCAAAATGTGTGGGAAAAGCTGAAGATACAAGTTATTCATGATACCTTTCTTGCTTTCCCCCTTAGCCTGGCCTGGCACAGTAGGTACTTAAAGCTGTAAAGCTATCCTAAGAGGGAGGTGTTCAAAGCTAAGTTATGGGTTGTGATCGATACAATTCCCAGTCTGAGCTGAAGATATCTGCAGATCCCCCTGGGTTAAAGTTCAGGAGGCCCCCAGTGTCTCTGTAATGATGGATATTGTGGCTACAAAAGGTTGGTGAGGACAGTCTGTATTAGATCATTTTGTTTCTCTCTGCAATGGCACATCTAGGGGAGACAGGAAAGTAAGATCATTAGCATAGAGGCACTATTAATAAGTTGATTAATAGTTTCTAAAGCTTGTGGTCCTAACAAAGGAAAGATGGATCTTCTTGCTCCTAGGTCCTGTCCCACCCCATCATGACAAGGTGCCCAAC
>RJWH01010541.1:0-16261 GCA_004363575.1 Solenodon paradoxus
CGATTGCATCTGGTCTGGAGACCCCTCCTTAGCCTATACCCAAGAAAGAGAAATGCGCCCACACAGAACCTTCCAGAATGATCTTAGCAGCACTGTCAGAGGAGGCAAGACTTCGACACGGGCATGTCCTTCTGCTGAAAAGCAGAAATCAGCGTGGTGTTTCGCGTGGCGATTGTTTTTGGCCCTGAAAGGAGGGCGGTTCTGACTCCGCAGCGGCCGCCGAGCCGGCAGCTCGCTTGAGTGGGAAAGCCGGTCAGAAAAGAACCCCTTCAGGGTCGCGTCACGGAAGACGTCCCGAACATGCATGCGGCGGTCGGGCCAGGAGCTGGGTCGCCTGCGGCCTGCCGGGCACGGCTCCCTGCATGGGTCCTAGGAGACCGGCAGCTGCACAAAAAATGAGAAAAGAAGAAAGGAGAAAGAATATTCCAAAACCACAACAGAACCACTGTGGGAAAAATCAGTACCGGGAGCTCCTTTCTCTATGTGATAGAGAAATCACCTGTTTTCTTTTCTAAGGAGAGGAAGACCGGCAGGAACGAAGGCGAGCAGGCAGAGAGGAGGAGGAAGGAGCGTTTGTTCGTTGTATTTAGCTGCTCACCTTGGCTGCTCTCCGGGCCCAGGGATGCGAACCCAGGACGCTAGGCTGGCCAAGGACGGCGCTCAGCCTAAAGCGGCCAACCCGACCGCCACTCACTTCTGTTATGCTTGATGGGACCTCACCCTCTTTGCTGTTTGTGCCCGAAGCGTTGCCCGGCTGGCATCAGGGGTACAGCTGTGACCGGGCAGGTGTCCCCTCTGAGGGGTCACTGGGCAGTGCTGAGCAGCTGGAGGAAGGGCCGCTGACTTCGCTGTTGGGAGAACTGCAGCCTTCGGGGCGAGAATCCAGCGTCGCTCCTGACGTGCTAGTGCGAGCTGATTGTCGGAATGGAACTGGGGCCCCGGGAGGTGTGGCTGCAGCGTGTGGTGGGCGCCGCGGGTCAGGAGTGGGCCAGCCGAGCCCTCTGGCTCCACGCTGCCGGAGCGCTTCTCCCTCGGAGCCCTTGCGGTGTTGAGATCACCCTGTGCCCGCGCCTCCTCCCACCCAGAATTACAGCTAAGAGGAGCAGTGGCCCATCTGCCCAAAGCAAAGCGGCACCTGTCACTCTGCACATTGCGCTGGCTCTACAGTCACGGGCACGTCATCCTGTGCTGGGAGAGCACTGACGGGGCGTCCAGCAAACAGATAGGTGAGCGCCCGTGGGTGCGTGTGGACAGAACACGGGCAGAGAGGCTCCCGGCTGCGACCCAGCACCCGGGAGAGCTCAGGCAGGGCACGCGGAGTCTCACGGGGTCTTCGTGAGCTGATGGGAAACTGAGGCACCAGGCGGTCAAGGGGCTCACCGTGGCCACACACCAGTGAGAGGCAGCGTTGGGCCACCACATCGTCAGCCTGGGACTCAGCACTGATGTCGGCATGCTGGGTTCAAATCCCAGCCACTCTCCTTACTGCCTGTGGGACCTGGAGCCTGTGACTCGGCCTTTCTGAGCCCCAGATGCTTCTGCAAAGTCGATCGATCTAGGTGTGGGAGGAGGGTCTGACGTGACTGCCAGGAAAGAAGGGACAGTGGGACCAAGATGGACTCTGTTCTGGCCGAGGCCCCAGCCCAGACGGGCTGACAGCGTGTGTTCTGCACTGAAGGCCCAGCGGCGGGGCCGCGAGGGGCACCACGTGGTGGCATGAAGTGGGGCGGCCCTGAGAGCTGAGAAAGGCGTGATTTCCTTAGAAGAGCCGTGGCAGTCCTGCCCGCTCCTCCCCACACCGCCCTCATGGCTCCGGCGGCCACGGCACAGCCTGTGAAAGCCTGTGGGCCCGGGTTTGGGACACTGGGTCAGGGTGGGCAAAACAAGAAAAAGAGAGAACCGAGCTGTGTGTCACCCCAGTTACCGAGACGGGCTCGGGGGACCCTCCGGTCCGCTCTGCGCCCTGCCCCCGTTTCCGCCTAGGAGAGGCAGGCAGGGCTTCCGGGGTGCGCCTGCCCCCCCGGAGCCAGTGAGGAGCGGGCGGCGGGACGCCCCTCCGAGGCGGGAGCGGGGCAGGCCCTGGGGTCCGGTCCACTCCGGCTGTGTCTGGGCATCGCCTTCCGTCCCAAAGCTGGAGACTCACTGCACGTGGCTCTGGTGGGCCTGAGGGACCCTCCCTCCTCTCTCGGGGGAGGCTCTGGAACCTCGCCCTCCCTCTTCCACACCTCATGCCCCTTGTGGTGCCAACCCCAGACCTCCTGCGGGCCCTGGGGTGTGCGGGGCCTGGGCTGAGCATGGTGCATGGGGATATGGGGTGGTGATGGCATGACCTCGCGCTGTCCTGCCTGAGCTCGCCCCCGTCCTGTCCTCAGAGGCCTGAACATCAGGACCTGAGCCCGTCTCCGCCCCTGGCCCCTGGTGCTGCTCCCTGCACAGCAACCACCCAGCCTGCTGCTCGGCTTTGCTGGCCCTGCCCTGTCAGCAGCCCTTAGCTTCTTCTTCGGGCTGGAGTGAGGAGTGAACCCTTCTTTGGGTTGGAGTGAGGAGTGGCCCCTGCTGAAACCCCGCACCACAGGGCCTTTGCACAAGCCAAGCCATTCTTCCTGTAGCGCCCCTCCTTCAAATGTCCCCGTGTGCCTGTCCCAGATAATACCCCCTGGATGCATACATTCTCAAGACTTCAGATTTATGATCTTCCAGGCAGGGGAGAAGTCCCTGGAGTGTGTCTTCATGAGAGACTGTGCTGGAGCATGGGGGACCCCCCCTAGAGCTTGGGACCCGATTGGGAGCAGACCCGGAAGGAGCAGGCAGGAGTGTGGGTGGGGGCAGGGGCCGCCTCCTCTGGGCATGAGTGAGAAACAGGGGGAGCACCTTCCCTCCCCATCGAGTCTGGGAGGGCACAAAGATGCCCTATCCCTGGGAGACTGGGACGTGGACACCTCCCGCGGACCCCACTGGGGACGGCCTCACTCTCCTCCCATGCTGCAGAATTCACTTTTGCCCATATTTGCCTCGGAGCCAAGTGGCCACAAATAAATATGTTTATTTACTCTGTCCTTCTGAAGCTGGCATCTGGGTCGGGAATTGGTGTTTAGAGCTTGGCTGGTGGGAATTTTCTGTAAGTTTTGCATCCCATCCTCTGGGTCCATGTGGAGGCTGCTCTGCCCAGTCACCCTGCACAGTGCTCCCCTCCAGAATGCAAAAGCAGGCAGACCCGCAGCAACCCAGCCCACAGCTACCCTCATGCACGAGGCCTTTTGCTGCAGTTTCCTAGCTCCCTCTCTGTGCCTGGGGTTCCCCAGGGAACCAATCTTTTCCTGCTCCCTTCTCTGGGTCTCAAGTGAGTCCAGATCTGCCCCTGATCTCATGGGGGGTGAGTATGGTAACCAGACCTGGCCAATCAGAACACTGCATGGCACCTGCCAGAGCGATTGCTTCGGGAAGGTGTGTGGGTCAGTAGTGTCCAATGAGAGACAGCAAGTCTTCTGTGGACTCCCCTGTGGACTTAACCTGGAGGGCAAAAGCCTAAAGTTGCTGGGACCCCCGGGGGGCCGAGCATGAAATCATCTTAGCAGGCAGCAGGGAAAGCTAATCCTGATGACAGGGTCTTAAACTGCTGGATCCAGCCATTCCTGAAGCCTGATATGAGAGTCAGTCAATTCTCTTTCTTCATTAAACCCGTGTGTTAATTTTCTCTTGCAGTCGTACCCAGGCATCACAAACTTAGTGACTTAAACCTGTCAATAGTGTCAGTTCTACCCATCAGAATACGGCCTGACCCAGCTGGGCGTCCCAGGTGGAAACCGAGTTTTCACCTGGACTTTGATCCTCACTGGAGATTCTGGGGGATAGTTTTCCAGGCTCATTCAGGTGGCCAGCCAGACTCCGGTCCTCGTGACTGCGGGACTGCAATCCCCATCCCCTACCAGCTGTCTGCCAGGGCAGGTCTTTGCTCCCCAATGCTGCCCGTGTTCCTTTTCATTTTTCCTTCACGGCCTCTCCAGCCATGGCCTCTCATGCTTTAACTCTCCAACATTCCCTTCCACTGCTTCTCTCTGCTTTCAGCTGCAGCCAGTTCTCCACTTGTAAGGGCTCATGAGCTTACATTGAAAACACCTGCACAGCCCAGGCTAATCTCCCTAATTTAAGATCCATACCTTTAATCTGCAAAGTCACTCTGCCCAGTAATAGTATACTTGCAAGGTCCAGGGATCAGCACATAGATATCTGGGGAGGAGGGCATTATTCTGCCCACCACATCAGTCTGATTTGGTTTTTCTGTCAAAGGAAAACATCTTAATTGATTCGCACCATTTTTGGAGAATGGTTAGTTGGACATGCTTGTCTCATCTGCCTAACACTTCGGCTGCAGGAATGGCTGGATCCAGCTCAAGCGCTGTGATAAGAACTTGACTTGTCTCCATTTCTCAGCCTCTGTTGATTTCACGTTCAGGTCTCTGGGGTGGCCCCTGGCTTCCACTCTCCGGTTATTCCACAGGCAAGATGTGTCTCCCTCCCAAAGGCCCCTGATCCAAGCCAAGCCATCACAGAGTCAGCCTCCTCTGTTGTAGAGGGAAGTTTGTCATTTTGCTCTAAAACTCCCCACTCTGGACTGGATTCTCCTTTGATAAACTTCAGAACCATGGAGTAGTTTCTCCCTCAGTGACTGCACACTGAGCCCCAGAGCCTCCTTTTGTTGCTCCTACGAATGCCTGAGCGTCTCTGCAGAGGTGAAGACGTTGGCTGCAGCTGCTGCCTTCTCAGGAGCCCACAGCCCAGAATGCGGGCTCGGAAGGCGGAGTTCCATGTGTGGAGGGGACACACGGGTGAGACGGGAGAGGGACCGGGAGGGTCCGGGGGCGAGGGGGCCTCGTGGGGTCTCACTGGAGAGATGTCCACAAGGAATCACAGTGGGAAGGGCATTCCAGGGACGCTCACAGCCGTGCACACGCCCTGAGGTGGGCACACCGGCCAGGCTGAGGATCTGCAGGGAGGCAGGAGGACGGCGTGGATGCTGGCGGAGGGGTGGGGGCCCGATGGGATGGACACATGAGCCCCCAGCCCCGCCTGCACTCCACTCCTACTTCTGCTAAAAAAAAACAAAAACAAATACCGCTGCATGCTCTGATGGAGCGGTGGTTGGGTCGATCACCTCTGAAGGAGCACAAGCCACATGCCCCTGGGTTCGAGTCCCCAGGTCCAGGAGAAACAACCAGTGTGAATAACGAAATAAAAATGAAGCAAAGAGCTTCTTCCTCCTCTGTCCTCCTGCCTCTCTGTTCGCCTTCATTCCTGCTGCACCTTTTCCTTTAAAACAAAACAAGTCGATCAATAGAAAAATACTGTCTTGGCTTCTGTGTGTACCCTCTGGGGTCGGGGGTGGGGCCACCGCCAGGCTCCCTGGCTCCCTCCGCGGGGCGCCCCACCCCAGCACCCCACCCCAGCAGGGATGGAGCCCAGAGCTTCAGAGGTCATCGCGCAGGCCTCTCAGAAGACACCTCCTTGGGGCTCCCCTGCCCCACACCCTAAGACTGTCTCCACCGCCCTTTCCCTCTGGAGAGGTGGGGACACCCCACAGTCCCGGGCAGACATGGGTTTTGGGATCGTCAGCGTGGTTGGTCGGGGAGATGGGCAGTCAGGCCCCACAGACGGGAGGACCCCGCTGTCCCTGCCTCCTTTCATCCCAGTCTGGAGCGTCTCTGCCGCCTCAGCCACCTCGCAGCTCCGGACAGCGGTGCGTTTTCCCGCCGGTCACCGTCTCTGCTGGGCACAGACGAGGCCTCGTGGGCTTCCAGTGGGACATCCTCCCTCCTGCCGCGCCCTTCCTCCCGCTGTGCCCTGCGCCCCACACGCCCCACACGGGGACGCATCTGCTCTGCCAGGTGCCCGTCCTTCCTGCGTGACAGCCCCGCTGAGTCCGGAGCATGTTCCTGTGCTTGGCCGGCGCCACCACCGTGGCGGGCAGTGCGTGACGGCGCCCTGTGGAGGTGACGTCCATCCCAGTGACGGGGGTGTCACCTCCCACACCGTCCCCCGTGCTGCTGGTCAGACAGTGGTGAGTCCTCTATGTTCTGGCATCACCTGTGTGCCTTTCTCAGTCCTCACCGGCCCCCCAAGGGGCACAGGAGGAAATGACCCATGGCCACACCTTCTTGGTCCATGGCCCAAATTCACTGATACAGCAGAACAGAAACGGGGTCACATTTCCGGGGTCACATTTCTCTCTGGGGTGTCTTGAGGGGTTCACCCGGGCTGCAGACCAGCCTCAGTGGGGTGCCCTCTTCCTACCAGATCTCTTCATGTCATTGTCGCCGCAGCTCTTACCACCTGGCCGACCTTATGTGCCGCTTGTCATGACCACTGTGTCTCTCGGCTGGCTGGGGACGTCAAGGCTTGAAAAAGAGTGAATGTCCTTCTGGGGAAGTGTCCTACTCAGCTAGGGACGGGGAAGTGGGTACACCGCCCTAGGACAGACCCAGGTTTCAGGAGACAGTGACAGATCTGGAATTAGGGCAAGGAAAGGCATTCCAGGCAGAGTGAGCAGCCCCAGGTGGCCTTGAACTGGGGACCCAGAGTGGTATCTGTGTGGCCGCAGCTTTGCAGGGATCCAGAGTGACTGGGCATTATGGGTGCCACCAGGAAGTGACAGTACGACATGGTGTGACCCTGGCTTCCTCGGGATCCCAGGGAGAAAGCCGAGAGATGACCTCCTGGTTCCAGCAGGACAGGGCCTTCTGCCAGCCAACAGTTTACCATTCTTTCCACTGGCAGAGCGGGGAGGTGACCCCAGCAGTGGCCTTCCCTGTGGGCCACCAGGAATGTGTCTCTCCTGCCTCTAGGTCCCTACTCACTCGGAACTCACAGGAAAGGTCCCTGGAGGCTGGCTGGGGAGCCGCCCCACAGGCCCTGCTCAGAATAAAGGCCCCAGGGGGCCTGGCTGGGAACCTCTGTCCCAGTAGCCAGTCAGTCATTTACATCACAAGTGAGTCTCAGTCAGGCTGCTGGGCCCGGGCCAGCCAGCCTGGTGCTGCCCTGGTGACTTAAGGACACAAGCCAGTGCCTGGCTGCCCACTTGCTGCCCCTCTCCCAGCTGCAAAACTGCCCCCTGGAGAAGGATGCCTGTGGGGCAGGCTGGGGCCTCCTGACGGGGCCAGCCCTCCGCACCAGCCCGAGAACAGTCACCCACAGCTAGTCCCCTTGACGCTGGCCACGGAGGCTCTTGGTCCGTGGCGGGCTGAGCACCTGACATTCTCCCATGTGGCTCTCCCAACAGCTGACTTCGCAGAGAAGGAAACTGAGGCACAGAGGGCCGAAGAGGACGCCAAGGGCGCTCCGTGGATTCCCGGCAGAGTGGGGGCACGAACCCACGTCACCAAACCTGCACGGCGCGCACGGACCCCCTGAGGGCCATCGGTGCTGCCTGCCACGGCGCCACCAGCAGCTGGCCTCTTCCCTCGCGCCTCGGAGTGAGCGGCCGGGCTGCTGCTCTCTCTAGCTGGGCGGGGGGTCTGCCCATCTGGGCCGTCCGTTCTGGCCTGCCGGCAGCGTCACTAGCTTTCTGGAGTGAACCGCTGAAGGCATCAGTGCTCCAGTTCAGGGTGGGCTTGTCCGCTTCCTTTCGGGGGCGTGGGGCATCTGCTCCGGTTCCGTTGCTGAGCAGGAGGCCAGTGGGGCTTCTGGCGAGTTGTGTGCGTCAGCCCTGACTTTCTCATCAGACGTTCGCTCTCAGCAGGCCTGGGCTCCCGCCTCAGAGTCTGGGAGCCCAGCTCCCGGCACATGAGCCTGGCCTCAGGGAGGCCTCAGCCTGGCTTCTACTGTCCTGTTCGCCCTGCTCCTTCCTGACCCGGGGGCCTTTGCTCGAGCTGCTCTCCTGCCCGGTCCTCCCAGCAGCCGGCTCTTGCAGGGACGGTCACTTTTCTTCAGCAGGGTGCCTCTGACCACTCCTCCTCGGCTGGGGCCAGGTTGCCTGCTGGCGCCCTGGGGTCCTCCTTCCAGCCCCCTCTGCCTCCAGCGTGGGGTAACCTCGCCTTGCCTTGCATTTGTGTCTCAGGCTGTGCCTGTGTCCCCTGAGAATGAAAGGGGGAGAGCCATGAACAGAAAGCAAAACAGAATGAGAGGGAGACAGGGAGACTGACAGAGGCGGAGAGAGATAAACACCCAGAGAGAAACTGAAAGAGAAACAGAACCAGTGTCACAGAGTGGGGTGGGGACGAGCAGAGTAACATGGAGGAGCGCCCATAGGACTGTTCTGGAACAAGTGGTGGTGACGGTCAGTTTTATGGGCTGAATGACATCTTATTGGAATCACAAGAGGATATAAAACAGCCCTGAACTGAAATCCAGTCCGCGAAGCCCTGTGGACACTCTTCCGACACAAGGAGTGAGCCTGCTGCCTCCGTCTGCAGTTCCTGCCAACTCTGGAGCAGGAGGCCGAGACATCATTGCACATAGGGCCCTCTGATCGCACAAAATGTCTCCTGTGTCCGCGTCCTGGTCAGGTCTGTCCTACTGTCCTAGGCCGGCCGGCCACCCGTCCTCCCACTGCCCGTCCACCGATGGCAAGGCCACAGCTCCCAGACACCCATTCTGCAGATGGGGAAACGGAGGCACAGAGGTGTCCTGACTCGGACACCAGGCCACACCCACTTTGAAACTTGAATCTGCTTCCATCTTCCTTCTTTCAAAATCAAGGTCCAGAGCAGGTAAGGCTGGCCGGAGGGGACAGGGCCTGGGGACACATAGCTGGTTCTGATCAGCCCCCAGCTGTCTCGTCCTTGCCGCCTCTCCTGACGGCGGAGCTCATTTCACCACATTTCCTCTGACACAGGTGGGGACTGTCTCAACTCGGGGTGAGCAAACCCCGAGATTTTAATCAGAGCGACCACTTCCGCCCCCCAGAAAAGAGCCCGGTTTGCGACCTGCCATCTATATTTAGAGTCGGCCTCGCCTTCCAAGCCTGGCCGGCTGGGCGGGGGCCTGCGGCTGCTTCCGGCCCCGGGAGGACTTGCCACACTGTTTCCCAAGCTCACAGAAGCCTGCGGAGTCGGGCGCATGGAGGTGCCAAGGCCATGGGATGGGCCTCCTTCATCTTCGCTAGCTGGCCCGTCCCCACCAGGCTGTGGGGGGCAGACCCGGCGCCGGGACCCGAGTGGGGCCCACCACTCATTCGTGCAGCCGTGGGCCGGAGCTTCCTGGGGGCGTGCGTGTGCCAGGCGCTGTTCTCGACTCTGGGCACCAGGCGAACAGACTAGGCAAGGCCGCGCCCCGTGGGACGGGGCCAGAAATAAACGTGTCGATTAATAAAAGACAGAAAAGGATAATTTCAGAAGAGGCAAGGACGACAGGAAGCCGGGTGGCTCAGTCACTACAGAGGCCGCAGCCGCCAGCCCTGCGGGTGCAGAAGGACCGAGAGTGGGAGAGGCCGCGGAGAGGCCCCAGCCCTTGGACCGGGTGGGCGGCGGGCACATCAGAGGCTGAAGCCAGGGGCGGGGTGAGGTCCCGCGGCCCCGTGGGCCACCCGACAGTTGTGCTAGAGATGAAGAGAATCGTCACAGGCTCCAGAAGACAGCGTCTGGAAGTCATTAAGTCCACAGCTGAGCTGGGGTGTTCATGGCACCCACTGATGGGGTCAGGCTGCTGCTGAATACCCCACTGTGCCCAGGACACCCCACGACACAGAAAACAACCTGCCCCTAAGGCCACTGGGGCTGACGTTGGTGGCGGTGACCAGGACGCGGTGGAGGAGGGGGCAGTGCTCCACCTGGCCCCCAGGGGGCGTCTGTGAGGGGCCGTGAGGTGCTGGCTGCTGGGACCCAGGATGAACCGGAAGTAGCTCATCATTCTGCTCTGAGAGTTGGACCCCAAGAGCCATCGGCTCAAGTCGCAAGCGTGCGTGACGACCATGAACCAGCTGGGGCGTCGCTGCAAAGAGGCCCAGGGTTCGCAGGACTGTGGTGACCAGTCTTCCGCAGAGACCCAGGTGGTGGCAGGTGACGCGGCAGCCATGCAGGTGGAGGGAGCCGGCCCTCCCACCTGAGGTTGGGGCCTCGGGGCACTTGGGGGACCCCGGGTGGGAGAGGACCCGAGGAGGCTTCTGGCATCTTGCTGATACAGAACCTGGGCTCTGCTGGCTAAGGAACAAGGAGGTCTGTGCATCATCCCACACGTGACTTGGTGGCGGGGTCCCTCTGGCCTCATCATGCGGAGGGAAGGCCCTGACCCCAGGGCTCGGGAGAATGCTGGTGAGGACCGGCGTCAGCACCCTTCCACCTTCTGATGATCCAGTTGGTTCAAATGGGCAGAAGGGTCTCTGCTCCCTCTGCCTCCCGCTCTTGCTCAGGACCGCACGCCCTCCCAGGCAGGGATTGTCCTCAGCTGAGACATTCAGGAGAAGGGGATGCCGGGGTGGGCTGGGCGGGGCGAGGCTGACCCCCACCTCCAGGCTGCAGGTCCCCATCTCCCCTTCCTCTTGGAGATGCTTCCACCAGGGACCTGCCACGGACGGCCACAGAGGCCACTGGAGAAAGAGAGTTGGGCACCAGCCGTGGAGACCTGAGGAAACACAGGTGGCTGTTAGCGACAGAGGTAGAAAAGGAAATGCAAACGAAAGTTCCTTTTCACGCGGATTCAATCAGAACACATTACAAGGCGGGTGCCCAGCCACGGCAGGGAAGGGAGAGGACACGTCGGCATCACTGTCTGCTGGGAGTTTGAAGACCAGTCTGCCTGCAGGAAGAGCACTGGGGACACGTCCCAGCCTCAGAACTAGCATTTTGGCTTCATCTTCTGTGACATATCTTTGTCCTGGGGATAGCAGCCTTCTTAGGAGCGTGGTTTGAAGTGGGAGATGGAAAAAGCAAAAAGACAAAACCCAACCCCCTGCATCAACCAATTGTAGGGGGTTCACACCCTGAAACGCCGAATGAGCAGCCTGTTTGCTCTGTTTAATCACCTGTGACTCCAGTTTACAGCGGAGCTGAGGTGGGAAGCCAGACTGTCCCCCGAGAAGGCAGGGGATCCCTGCCCCACGCTTTGGCTCTGCAACATGAAGGCAGGTGGTCCAGCAGAGAGAAGGCAGCACACAGCTCCCCAGGGGTGAGCGTCACCAGGATGCGGCCCAGGGACAAAGGGCTGCTTTTCATTTCTGCCTGGCCGCTACAGATGAGCCTGCAGCCCGGCAGGCGTGCCCTGGCCTGTGGTTCTGGAATGCGGGCAGGCAACCCTCCCCGAGGCTCGCCGTCTGGGCTGGTGGAGGCGGGCGGCCTGACCCCGACGGCGCCGTTTGCCCGGAGGCCGAGCTGCTGCCCGTGCCACCTGGATGGGAGACGAGCATTGGAACGGATGCCCCAACCCGTGTTTCACTCCAGAGTGGAGCAGAGGTGCTGGTGGCCTCGCGATGTTGGGGCTAGAGCTGGACGGGTGGGTTCAAGGACACCATGAAGTTTGAGAGAGGCCCTGGGCACAGGCTGAACTTGAGGACCCTAGGCCTCTGGAGAAGGGGACAGAGGGGACATCCCCTGGTGACACATGGAGGCTGGCATGAGTGTGGACACACCGCACTCTCAGGGAAGAGCCCCCTGTTCTTGGGGCTCCATGTCCCCACCTCTGAAGAACACGCAGGCAGCACGGGCCTGCCGGCCGCTCTTTGTGGCTCACGGCTGGGGTGCGGGGGCCGTTCCTTTCAACCACCGTCTGTCCTTGGTCACCGGTGCTCCTGCGTCTTTGAGGCCGAGGGCGAGCAGGCCTCCGACTCAGAACTGCGGGCAGGCTGCGGTCACTGTCCACGCTCAGAGCTGTCTTTGTTTTCTGCCGTTATTAGGTCTCACGATGGCCCGTCGCTCGCCGGTGACACTGATTCTCCACGTACTTGGGTGGAAATTGCCTTTTCAAATAAACTTAAGTGGAAAAAAATTGCTTTAAATAAAACTATGAAGCAAATTTTCCATCAGTTGGAGGTGGGGAGGTGGTCAGTCACAGCGGCGACTCCTGAAGTTTGGGAACCACAGACGAGGTCCCTGCTGGTGGCAGGGTCTCACCAGCCCCAGCCCCCCTGGATCCTGATCCATTGGCCCCTGTCTCTCTGAGGCTGCTTCTGGGAACTTTGACCTCGACCCCGCTCCCCACTCCCTCGTCCCAAGTCAAAGCCAGGAAGCATCTGGATGGAGAGTCCCGGGGGTGGGGGTGCAGGTTCTTGGTTCTCCTCTTCTCCAGCTTTTCTCCTTCTCCTCTGATAACCCGTCGTCCACGGCTTTCACAAGGTGCCCGGCCGCCACTCTTTAAGTCAGCAAGCTCCCTGGGAGATTCCCCTGAGCAGGCAGGCGGGAGCCTGGCCTGGACATTCCTCGCCCTACCTTCCCTGTCCCTCCGGCTCTGTCCAGACCTGGGCTAGTTCACTCACGCAGACTTGCTCGATGCCCCCCGTCCGGCCCGCCATGCCCACAGAGGGAAGCTCCACCTTCTCTCTCTGTTCTCATCTGGGACAATGCCTGCACGGGTACCCAATACACAGCTGTCTCGCCAATGACAGCCCTGTGAGGTGAGTCCTGCTCTAACCCCCATGCCACAGGGGCATAGCCACCGGGAAAGGTCAGGGCACAGGGACCAGAGGCGGGAGGCCGGGCCCCGGAGCCCTCTCACTCCACCCTGCGGGGCACTGCCCCTGCGCCGGGTGTGGGTCGGTCTCACTTGTCTCAACTCCGCTGCAAACTAGCCGTGTGGCCTGGGGTGGCTGCCTCAGCCTCTCTGGACTTTGCTCCTCCTTGTCTGCCTGAGCGAGATCCCCTCCTTCCAAGGCCGCCCCAGCCTTCTGGGTGATGGCGGGCACGATGGAGCCTGGTGCCCAGCACACCCCTGACTTCGGCCAGCTGCTGTTCTGCCATCTACAGACGGGACAACCAAGTCCTGGAAGATGCAACAGGTCACCGAGCCTGAGTTCAGAGTCTGCGCCTCCTCCTGGGGACGAACCTCCGCTGCTGCCTCCCGGGGTTCCCGCGCCTGCCTTCCTGGTGGCCTCTGCCTCCCTTTGTTCCCTGTCCTGGTGTCTAGGAGCCAGGGTGCTGCCCGGGCACTGGCGGGGCCTGGGCGGGCCGGGCACAGGGGCGGTTTGAGCTCCTCCACGGCCCCTTCCTGGTCGGACGGGCGGGCGGGCCGGCGAGGAAGGGCATCCGGCGGCCTGGCCATCCCCAAGCCACCGAGGGTGCCTGCAGCCCCCAGCCGGCTACCTGCTGGGCAAATGACCGACCATCCCGGTTAACCAGGGACTGAGAGGTCGCCTGAAAAGCAGGACTTTTGAGGCTAAACCCAGGAAGTCCCAGGCCAGCCGGGAAGTTGGTCGCCCACCTGCAGGAGACCCGAGGGTGGGTCAGGGGGGCAAGGGGACAGAATCGGTCGCCCCCCCAGCCCTGCTGCCTGCAGCTGGGACACCACACAGTCAGCCAAGACATCCCTGTCCCTCCCATAGTAATGGCCAGAACAAGTCATTTATCTTGTCCGCTCTCAGTGTCCTTCTCCGTGCAGGTGGGGGCGAGGGTTCTCGCCCCCACACAGGGGCGCTGAGGCCTCAGGTGAGAGGCTGAACACGGTTCCAGCTCAGCGCAGACACCGCTTCAGAGGAGCACAGTCGCTGCAGTGCCACCCAGCCCAGGTCCTGCCCCTCGGAGCGAACCCGGCCCCCGACCTTCAGTGCACCTGTGCTCTGCCCTGTCCTTGCTGCCTGCAAACCTGCTCGGGCCGCGCTGGCTACCTGGCTGGCCTGGACCTGTCGGGGCTTGTCCTGCCTCGGGGCCCTTCCGCGTGCAGTTTCCACTGCCTGTAGCGACAGCCCCGCTTTCCTGGGACTGCTCCCTGGCAGGTCTGCGTCTTAGCTGAAAGGTCATCTCGCAGAGGGGCTCCCTCTACCTCGTGTGCGGGGCTGTTTGTCTTCTTGGGGACACATCGTTCCTTCACTGTTCACTCTGGCTGCCTGGGGCCCCTGTTGATGCCAGGCCCAGAGCAGAGCTCGGGATGTCCGATCAGTGGACGAATGAACCGACATCGGCCTGCAGAGGACCCAGTGGGTTGGACAAAGAATCTAGAAAATCCCTTTCTTTTTCCCAGCCAGGGTCGAGACGAGCAAGTGACCTTTGCGTTCGGGAAGCATGAATGAGGCGGCAGAGACGGCGTGGCCCCTTCACCACGAGGGCACGGAGCCGGACTCAGGGACTGGTGGCTTGGCCGCTGCGGACCCCAGTGCCTCTCCACGAGCGCTTTGCTCCCGGCAGCCTCAGCGTCTCCCTGGGTGCGGCGGGCTCCCTGCACACACCACAAACAGTCTTGAGACTGAGGCCTGACCCTGCACGGCCACCCCGAGCCTGCGGTCTCCGGAGTGTGGCTGCCCAGTGCACGCCCTCCTCCTGCAGAGCCCCTCCGGGCGGGCGGGCTGCGGAGCGTCCTGTGCCAGGCCCCGGGGGCGGGCTCCCCGCGAGACTCTAGCACATTGTCAGAGCTGTCAAACAATCTCCCTGCCAGGTTTTTACAAGAATCCAAGGCCGCGCGGCCTGATGACAAACACCCTCTAAAGACAAAACCTCCAGGGCTGTGGGTCCATCCGACCTGCCACCTCTCCTCTGCCATATATAGGCAAAAGCTGGGAATCCCGGTCCCATCACAGGGCTGGGACGGAGGGAGCTGCCGCTGTCTGGGCTGGACCCCGCGCTCACACGCCTCCAGGTCAGCCTCCCTCCAGCCCAGGGGCCTGGCGAGGGGACAGGTGGGCAGGATGGGCTGCTGGCCTGCAGCCCGCTGAGGGCCCCTGGTGTCCCATGGGCTCACAGCCCGAGTGGCCGGCGGGCTGACCAAATAAGGCCTGGGCAGCGGGGCCTGGGCAGGCTCAGGCCTGCTGTTCATCTCTGCCTTCTGCCCTGCTCACTGAGTCAGCTGTCCTGAGGCTCGGAGGACAGCCCCATCCTCAGGCGCCCCCGCGGTGCTCGGCATCCCCGGAGAGGAGCACCTTCGGAACTTGTGGAATGTTCTGTTTGAAGCCTTCGGCTCTGTTTAGAGTCAGGAGCCAAGGCGAGGGGAGCAGGATTCCCAGAACTTGCAGTTCAGTCATGGGCGCCCCAAACTGGCCAGAGCCCTACATGCCCCCTCCCTGTGCCCCCTCCCTGCCCCCATGCCAGGGAGAGCCCCTTGTTGGGCCGTGTCAGTGGGCCACCCACTGCACCTGTCACCGCTTCCTGCCTCTAGCCTGTGGGGCAGAGGCCAGGCTGGCCTGGAGCAAACCAGGGCCCCGGGCACAGGCCTGCCCCACCTGAGCCTGTGGCGCCAGGCGCGGCGAGTGCCAGCTAAAGCAGAGGGCCTGACTACAAATCACCTTGACTGGCCCTGGGGACACGCGCCCTGCAGAGGGGCGCTCGAGGGTGGGCACACACCCACTGGGGAGGAGGGGCGGGGCCCTGGCCCCATGTGGAGGCCATGCCTCGGTCCCTACAAGCAACTTTGCTCCCTGGAGAATGGGCTTTGCCATTCCTAACGTGGATGTGAGGCTGTGGGCGCTTCGGCTCAGAGAGAGCCCTGCCGAGAGCTGTTGAGGGAGGGCTCCTCCTTTCCTGGGAGACTGGGGGAGACGGGCCCTCCCTGGGTCCCCTCCCTGCCTTCTTACCAGCCTGGGGTGACATCTTGAGCGTGTGCACCCATGAGCCCCGGGGCACAGCCATGTGCTCATGAGCAGATGCGGGAGTGAGGACCGTGCCCTCGAGTGGCTGCGGTAGTGTGGGGGCTTCGGCCAGTGCCCGTTTCTGAGGCCCTTTCACCAGCTCTGGAATCTCGGGGACTGGCCCACCTGGTGGCCTCAGAGCTCCTCTCCCAGGGACGGCCGCAGCACCGGGCCCAGCGTGCAGGGAGGTGCACGGGTCCGGAGGCATTGAGTTTTCTAAGACGCCACCCTGAAGCCTGACCCAGCGCGACCCGGGGAGCGCCAGGCCCTGTCCTCTCCTGCCCCCTGCCAGCCGGTTGTGTGTGTGTGACGTAGCTGGGCCCCCGGAGCTGCCGGGAGTGGCACCACGGCATGTGGGTCCACCAGATACCTCACAGCCTCAGGGCCCAGGGAGCACGACTTGGGTGCAGCCAGGAGCCCCCGAAGGACATGCAGCCCCATGAGTGCTCCTGGCGGCTCTGGTTTGGCTGTGGGTCTGTTCCCGGGGCAGCAGCGTGTGCATGGGAGCGAGTGCGTGGGAGCGTGTGCATGGGAGCGTGTGCATGGGAGTGTGTGCATGGGGGCGTGTGC
>RJWH01010542.1:0-16252 GCA_004363575.1 Solenodon paradoxus
TGGAGGGACATTGTTGGTGGAAAATAAACCAGAAAACTTTTTTCTGCAGCGTGATGTTGTCTGAAGAACTACCATATCAGAGACAGTTTCTCCTCATATGACTATTCTTTAGAAGTGACATTCTGTTGAGAGCATTGTGATGTGATAGGTTGTGGGCTACGGTGGAAAAGAGAGCTATCTCTCCAGAATCTGTGGTGCTGGAGACCAATGTACTAAATGAGGGTGAATTTTGCATAGTAGGCAGTTTCTAATCTGCTCCCAAGAACTTGAGTTTCTGTATTAATACCATCATATAGACATATCTCCTTATTTTGTCCTGAACCTTATGACTTGCTTGCAACATAAAACATGCAAATATGATGTAGATTAGATTACAAAGGTTGTTAATATTGTTTCTATGTCAAGTTTATGCTTGCTCTAATGAAATGCAACTAGCCTGTGCAATTTCCTTAACTGATCATGTGTCCAAAAAAGTTGAACATGTAAAAGAAACTGCATTCATTCAAAACTACATGAGGGTTCTTTGAAGGAAGTCTTTCTTTCAAACCTTGAAGACACTGTACCATAGGTGATAAATTAATATAGTCTTGTGAAAGACTATGGTTTGAGAAAACTTTTAAGTCATAAATATCTGTGGAAACACCAGAGGTTTTCTATAATAAATACATACATAATTTAAGGAAAATATAGTGTCTGAGCTATTATTAAATATAATTCCCAAGTGGTATTAAAGGAAACTAGAATTATGCTGGCTGTATGGTATGAAACACACAAAGGTAAAGGTTTGATTTCAATATTCTAAAATGCGTATAGCTATATAAACAACATAAATAATAGAACAATGGAAAATTAAAGAGCTCCCTAAAATAGAAACAGAAAAATTCACTCAGAAACAAATCTTAACTGAGAAATTGAAAATAATAAGATTCTTATGGATCTTAATTCTATCATTTCATGATTAACAATATATTTTCTGGTTTCAATGTCAAGTAACAAAGCAAGTAAACAAAACAGTAATACTCAAACTCTGAAATCAGGAGCCAAATAGCAGTGCATGGAAATAAAGTAACTGTGGTGGACACAAGAGATATACACATTAATTATACACATTAGATATACACATTAGTTGAGTTTACAATTTTTCTCTGTGAAATAAAGCATGTAAAGGAATAGCACATGACTTTTTTAAAATTCAAAAGTCATACGTTTCACTGAAAACAGTATATGTTTTATGTTGGCATTATTAAAATTAGAAGCCAAAAGCAATGTGTAGTTGAGCTTTCTCTTGGGAATAGGAAGTATATACACCCATGTAAATATATCCACTTTCCTTCCTTTCTTCTGTTAATATAAGGAGGTCTTCAGAGATTGGGAAAACAGTGGACTTATTTAGCTACTTAGGATCTCTATAAGTTTATTACTCAAGATCATATGAAGTAATTATTTAGTGCTTCCAACCATTAAAAGTATCAGTGGCAATTAGATTTGCATCCTGTGTCTTCCAGTCCTCAGGACAGAACCTCATCTTTCATCATTCATCATACAAAGATGGCAGTGGATCCAAACTCCAGAAATGACCAAGCAGAGATGCAGTACATAATGTGAGTGGCCAGATTGATGGTGGGTGGAAAAGGGCTTTTTGAGAACTTTTTTTCTCATCTCAAAACAAAATGTTTGTGGTTGCCAGATGGGAGAAGACCTGCATAAATGTTTCATCTACCAAGTTTATTTTCTTTTTATGTTTGCTTTTTCAAACAGTTTGGTCAGAATTTTGCTCTTTTTAATCACTATTTAGCTTCCATATGCATAACTGACAATAGTACAGAAATATAATTTCTCCAATCCCTTACCCAGTCACTTCAAAATATTCATAAATATCTTATGATGATGATGGTGATATGGAGAACACAAGTTCAGCAAAATCTACTAAGATAATCTTGTGAGCAACTCTTAGCTAGATGCTTTATCGCTCTTAATTTTTATTGGCATAATCTCCCTTAAGATGAACTACACGTATTATGACCATCATTTTATAGTTCTTGAAATGTTCCCTTTTTTCATGTTTAACCATGTTCTTGAACTTAGGTCAAATAAGATTCTGAGCAGTAAGTTTCCATTCAATGAACACCTAGTGTGTTTAGTTGCCAACTTAATCTTTTGTTTCTCTATCCAGGTTACTCCAGGCAGAATATCTGTAGAGAAATGCATGAGTAATATTTGCTTCAGATTTCCCAGAACCTGCATTCTTGCATGGTGTTCGGCATAGTATAGACAACTACAATAAACTAAGAGTAAGATTGCCCCACTATTTCTTCTTCCTTCTTTTTTTTCTGCTCCTCCTCCTTTTACTTCTCATCTTTGTCCTTATCCTTCTTCTCCCTTTTCATTTCTTCCTCCTTTCCTTGCTCTCTGCTGAAGATAGATAGGTAAAAGTAAATATATAGGTGAAAGATAAAATTCAGAGAAAAGCAGTCTATTCACTGTAGGTTCCACACACTGGGGACTATTCTGCCTATGCTTTCATTCCACTTAGTCACATCCATATGAATAAATGTATTTTTTCTTTTTCCTCCAAGCAATACTCCCAGAGTATAAAATTAATTTTCTCCTGAGGAGTTGTTTATGGTAACCACCACTTTGCAGCAATGTCTTATTGAATTGGAGATAATTTGGAATTCTTCTACTTGTAATAGTTTTCAGCGTGAGTGGAATCAACCTTGTGAGTGCAAACACTTAATTTATGGGATTTCCCATTTCAGATCTAAGTTATAATTCAATACCACCCCTTTAGAATAGGTTTTGGGTATGTGAGAATAATCTTGTGGGTGTGAAACCTTAATTTATGGAATCTGACACTTCAGATCTAAATTAGGTCATTTGTATCTGTAAGAAAAAAGTGGCAGTGCTCATAGTGCAGCACAGTCCAAAGTCAAAGCTTACTAACAGAAGTAGCGAAAAGAATGCACTTGTCATCAGGGATCAGAGTCACAATAAAGACAAAGAGAGAAAAGAAATACATTGTAGGGGGTGTTTTTATTGAATCAATGACACACTCCTTCAGGTGTAGAGGAGACTGCAGATAAATGCTGAATCTCACTCAAAATTTAGCTGTAATATTGAGGGTTATGTCACATGAAGGAATGCTAGAAAAGCTTATATTCCTCATTTACAGATATGTCTCAGGAAAATAAGTAAGTACTTCTAAGATTCTCTGAAATTTTAGAAAGATTCAGGGAAAGTGACTCTTGGATTTTTATTGTGGTAACTTGATGTTTTCAGTGGGTGAATTCTTGCAGATGTGAATGGATTTTGGAGGTTTGAATCTCTCACTATTATTCAAGAATGGAGGACCCAGCCTTTCTCTTTTAATGGAGATAGAATTTGTATTTAATATTATTTTGCTTTCAGGTGCACAACATAATGATTTATTTCTGTGTGTGACAAGCTGATTCCCACAATGTCTAGTTAGCTTCATTGAATACACAGTTAATTTTTTGTGATGAAATCTTAGACTATGTGTCTTTTAGCAAATTTCAAACATACAAAATATTAGTATTAAGTATAGTCACCAAGCTGTACCTACATCATCATGATATGTTTTCTTTATACCTATAGGTTTCAGATTTTGTTATCTGCAGGCCCAGATGTTGGGAAGAAGAAAAGTGGTTTTGCTTAAAATGTTTTAGAAACCAATAAAACAAACAGAAAAAATGTTTTTCTAGACTTGGCGATATTCAAACCTAGGGAATGAAATGTCCTGTGTTTTTATTCACTAAGGTACATTGTTCTAATTCCTGGGTCTTTAGACTAGAACAAGTTTCTTTAGTGGTGAAATGTATTTCTCATTACTTTGCTTACTTCAACGAAGTGATCAATATTTTATTGTTCACCAAATTTTTGAGTCTCTAAACCCTTCATTCTTTAACCCAAAAATTCAAATTAAGATTACAATATCAGTGGTTGAATAGAAAGGAGTTCTAAGAGGAATATGTTTTTCATAATAAAAAATCATTGTGAAAGAGATAGAGTCCCCAATTGGAATAATTCATTTATGAAATATATAAATCCAAAATAATTTTTCACACATGGAAATATGAACCTGTTTCCCTTTTATCAATATTTATTTATTTTTCAAAGGTATCCCTGCTATGTGAAATTACACAATATGACAGGTGTCTGGGAATTCTTCCTCCTGGGGCTCTCTGATAACCCAAAACTGCAGCCTTTAATTTGTGGCCTGTTCCTGTCTATGTACCTGGTCACCAACATGGGGAACCTGCTCATCATGTTGACTGTCATTTATGACTCCCACCTCCACACCCCCATGTACTTCTTAATCTCCCTCTTATCTTTGGCTGATATTGAATTTACATCAACTACAGTCCCAAAGATGATTTTGGACATTCAAACTCAGAGCAAAAGCATTTCTTAGTCAGGATGCATAATTCAGTTATCTCTTTACATAACTTTTGGATGTTTGGACAGTGTACTCCTCACAGTGATGGCTTATGATCATTTTATAGCTATATGTCACCCTCTGCACTACCCAGTCATCATGAACCCACAACTTTGTAGCCTGCTGCTTCTGGTAACTTTTATGGTCAGAGTTGTGGAGTCCCAGATTTACTGCCTGATGATCTCACTACTTACCTTTTGCACACATGTAGAGATCCCTCATTTCTTTTGTGACCCTCCTCAACTTTGTAAGCTTGCCTGTGATAACTTCCACAAATAACGTATTAATTTATGCTATAGGTGACATTTTTGGTGGTGTTCCATTTTCAGGAATATTTTTCTCTTATACACAAATTGTTAGCTCAATTTTGAGAGTTCCATCAGCAAATGGGAAGTACAAAGTATTCTCCACCTGTGGAACTCACCTCTCTGTTGTTTGCTTATATTATAGAACAGGCCTTGGTTTGTATTTCACTTCATTTGTTTCAAATTCTCCCCAGAAGGGTGCAATGGTCTCAGTGTTGTACACAGTGGTTGTCCCCATGCTTAATCCCTTCATCTACAGCTTAAGGAACAGGGACATCAAGACAGGCTTGCAGAAGCTACTCAGAAATGGAATGTGATGTCAATACTTTTGTCCAGTTTCTGTCTGAAGATTAGACATGACTGCAGAACTAAACATCTAGAATTGGCAAATAGGTCTTTTTGGCCACATACTTTTTAGCTCATAATTATCAGATCCTTTGATTCATTGTATTGAACATTATTAATTTGGGAATATCTTGGATTAGATTAGGGAACATTCTGATTTCTATGCATGTCAAATTTACTACAAAATTTATTAATATTTCACCCTTGGAATCATTTATATTTGTCACCTATAACCTGACATCCTGGAAAAATTCACAATTCTATTTTCTTAAATATGTATAAAATTCTCATAATATTTTCAATATCAATTTATGTTCCATAATCTTTTGTTTTGGTCTAACTTGTTCAGATAAATTGTGTTAGAGAATGCATGTTGCTAGTTCTCAAATTTTGATTCATATTAGAAGCTTCTGATAAGTATCCAAAGTTCTCATCCTTGGGCTTCCCCACAAGAGATTAACATTTAATTGGACTGGAAGATAAATTAAGCATGAATTTTATTAATAATTTTATTATTAGCATTTTTGTCATCATGGGGTACTTTAATATTCAAAATTTCTTAAAAACTTTACATTGATCACTATTCATAAAAGGTAAGAAAGTGTTTGCCTCATCAAGTCTGCATGATTATTCTCATTTTAAAATATCTTCATATGTTTTCTTCCTCTACACTTACAGTTGGTCATATTAACTGGTCAATCACCTAATGCTTGTTTGTCATATTGGCTGGTTAATCACCTACTGATTTTTTGCTTCAACCTTACATTCCTACATTTTAAATTGTTATATACTTGTGGGGCTGAACTCTTTAAAAACACTGATATTTTCTATAACTTCATTTCATATTCTGATTATTGCTCTATAAAGTTCACCACACTTTTATTCCTAACATTTTCCCTATACCATTAATCAATCCTGTAGTTATGACTCTATATTATGTTTTTCTTTATTTTTTATTATTTAAACATTATCTATACTGAATTATATTTACTAAATAATTGTTGTACAGGATACAGAATAAAGTTACATTGGAGGTTCACAAATAAGAATATAAAAAAGTAGGCTGAAAGTATAAAGGTGATTGAAATAAGTCTTGGTCTGACTGCACATTGAGGTGTCATTTTATTCTATCATTACACCAGTTATGTTGTTCTAGTTGTAGGAAAGCAACCCATGCAAAACTACATGAATAAATTGAACTTTATATCATTTTCATCACTAGAGGATAGGAAACGACAAAATACTTAGCAAAAGAGACATTTTCTCTGAAGTAATGACTTACAAGTATTGATTCTACTTTTTAACCATGAGTTATTCTCTTCTTCCATAATCAATCTGTCTTTAAGTCTTTTGTTCTCTGATACATACCCATAAATGTCAATCTTACACAGAGTTGTTGCCTATAGATTCTGTTATAGTATCTGGGGTTTTTTTTGAAAAGCTGTCTATGAGTTGACCTAATTATTCTGCTTTTCATCATTAACTAAATTGCCTAACAACTTCTCTGGAAACGAAACTTGCAAATTTAAATGTGCTTTAACCTGGATGTCAGAGATAAGACCATCATTGCAAATGAGACTTTGAACAATATAGGGGCTTATAATTTATGCTACTTATTGCTATAATCAAAATGTAGTGCGGAGGAAAGACATCTTTACTTTGTATAGTGTTAGATATATTGTTAACTGTCTTACCGATTCAAGATGTAGAGAGACTAGAGAAACAGGGATAATAACTGAGTGAATTATCTGAGTTTAAAGGAAGCGAAGTCTGTCAATTATATGTGTGAACTTAAAAGCTAATACATTGTACACTCAAGACTTGAGATGCCTGAAACATTGATATCATTTTGAATATCTTTACCTTTGAAACTCCTTGTCATAGGCAAGAAAATTGACAGGTTTCCAAATAAATATGTCAAAATATCAAAATAAGTATTGGAACATACAACCCCTGACAGAAAAATTAGAATCTGGATAGTCATTTCAAATACCAAAAATCATGCATCGCCAACACATGAAGCTAAAAACTTCAATCCAGACTGTATTTTGAAATATACGAAGTTATCCTAAGATATCTAAATATTAACTAGAAAAGTAGAAATACAATCGTATTCTATCAATGAATTGTTTAAATTTTATCAAATATATACATTTTAAATGGATTTTTAGTAAAAGTCACACAACTCTTTCTCTAATAACACATCTCCAAATGTCTTGCAATATAAGCAATGGGAATATCAGAAGTGATGAGTGAGAATAATTGTTATAAGTACAGAAAGACTTAAAATTTCCCTTACCAAATATATTCATTTTCTTCTGTTCTGCTTCCATTAAATCAAGTCCTCAGAGATTGTACAGTATGGCTAATTTGGCTAATTATGCACTATGTGCATTTAGCTCTCAAATTTTATAATTCTAAGAAATCAACCTGTGTTCATTTTAGTTGCTGCTA
Source organism: Solenodon paradoxus (assembly GCA_004363575.1). Lineage (NCBI taxonomy): Eukaryota > Metazoa > Chordata > Mammalia > Eulipotyphla > Solenodontidae > Solenodon > Solenodon paradoxus. Next base: position 7,561 of record RJWH01010542.1, read on the forward strand.
GCACTATAGGTTTTATTCCCATAAGTTCCATATATGTGTTCTTTCTTCCCAAAACAGTTACTTGCACCTGAACATTCATATCTGCATCTGGCTTCCTGTCAGTGTTGAGGAAAGAAGTCTCAACTTCTATCCACACCAATCAGAGAATGGGAGGGCAACCTATCTGCCTTCTTCAGTCATGCTCCATGAGAGACAATGTGTGAATGCCCAGTGAATGCCAGGTGCAGTGAGTATCAATAATGCAGGAGGTATTGAAGAAGCATTGTTTATTCATCATCAAGAACAAGAGGAAAGTTAGGATACCTACAAGGGAGGACATCATAAGTCACGATTCAACAAACAGCCCCACAAAGTTATCTAGTGTTCATTCTGTTGGACCCCCTAACACTGCTATTTCAAAGTCTCTGGTCTTTCCATACTGATTCTGTTGCCTATCTTTATCTTCTACTCTAAATGCAGAAGAGGTCATTCAAAGAGTCCCCTAAGTGCTCCAGAATATCATGAAAGTGATGATGCTGAAAATGATGATAAAAATTATGTAAGCAATCACAATATCACAAACATCTACTTGTCACATTCAGGGGTAACTGAACTAAGAATTTTAAGAAACTTATCATTTTCCACACTGCTCCTCCTCAAAAGAGAAACATGCTGTCACGTCTTGCTGTAATCGAAGATAGACGTTCAATTTTATGTATTTTTAACAATGCTCTGTGGTACAAATGAAGTGAAGTCAGTTTTGAATGCAGACAGTAAGATTACACACATAAGTCACCTAGACATCATTTACAACCTGCCTGTTTCTGCCTGTGACTCCAGGCTAAGGGTTTTGTTACATTTGCACTTCCATTTGGGGAATCATGGAAAAATACAGCAGAAAGCAGAGACTGACTTCATCAATTATAGGAAGGATGATTGAGATTGAAGGGATCACAGTTGGTGCCTGTCCTTAACAATCCCAGGGCAGATCTAACTCTTGCCCCTGTCCCTGGTATTTGCTTCAAATGTTCACGTTCTCTTCCACTAGGATAACTATCATCTCTTGATCTTTAGTGGAGTGAAAAACAAGGCTTGAGAGTTTATATTTATGTCATTGTTTCATTAGTTTACAATATACATGCATTTTAGGACAACGGATTCATATGTCATTCAATGTATACATCACATAACGTCCACATCCAGAATTCTAGTGCTTGTCACCACTATTATTTTCACTCTTTCAATGCTTGTCTCTCTTCCCTATGAAACATTACCAGCTTTGGTAACACAGCCTTGAATTCAGTGTCCTAAGAGTTTTGTTGTTTTTTTCTCAATTTGTTTTCTTTCATTATATCACACATGAGTGAAACTATCTGGTATCATTCCCATTTATTCCTCTATTATTTCACTTAATATGCTCAACTTAATTCATATCAATGTTGTTTCAGATTGCATGATTTATTCGTTTTTAAACAACTGTTTAGAATTCCATGATGGATAACTACCAGGGTATCTTTATTTTTACTAAAATATTTTTATATTTTACTTTCTAAAATTAAAATGATGGGCATACCACATTTTCTTCAATCAATTTACGACCTTTATTTCCAGCAAAATTACAATTACAATTGGCATTCCATTCACTTTCAAGTATTCAGACAATAAATGAAAAGGCCATGTCAGATTCAGTCAGTCCAAAAGTTTTTAAATTATTAGATATAAAGAAAAACATGTTTAAATTCACAAGCTTAAGAATCCAATTTTAATATTTGTTTATTCCTTCAGCACAGTAACAAATATGGAATAAGGATATATTTCCAAGAACATTTGTTTATTGACTATTGTGTATCTTAGACTAACGCTAAAAGAATTACCACAGTAAAGTTAATTAGGCATAGTAAGGAAAGGATCCTTAATAATAATGGAAAAGACAACCAAGTCAGTTGGAGCATATGGTGATATGTATTGCTTAACCACAACTGACTAGAAAAAATAATCTAGAAATATCACAGCTATCTTTATCCAGTTATCTGTCGACTGATATTTAGCTTGCTCTGTTGGATAATGTCAATCCTGCTGCTATGAACAAAGTGTGTAAATATCATTTCTGATTAATGCTTTATTCTTTGGACATATGCCTAGGAGTGGAATTGCTAGGTCAAATTTTAGTCCAGTTTTTAACCTCTTGAAATCTCCATTTTTTTTCTGTAGAAGTTGCACTAATTTACATTTTAACAATTGTATAAGAGCATTCCTTTTACTCCACACCCTTGATTATAATATTTTTGATATAAGTCATTCTCAAAACAGTGAGGCGATATCTCTTATTAAGTAAACATAAAATAGATTAAAGTTATGTCATGGATTTTGGAGGAAACCTTTGCACTTCTGCATGCTCTCTGAGGTGTAGAAGAACAGAGTAAACAAGTTCTGACATAAAAGTTAGATACTTTCCATTTAAAGTTGTCTTATTTGCTACGAATTTTACTGTATGGCACTGAAAAATTCTTTCTATATTTGATTCTCAGCATTGGCATCTAAAATTATCTTCAGTTGGTGTAACTCTTTCAAGTAAAGTTTAAACATAATGAGTGTGATGCATGCAGTCAAATTTTGGATGGGTGCATAAAATAATGGTAAGCAAATTTTAGGCAACATCCTTATAATCAATGCCAAGCACCATCTATTCAACTAAATTATGTTTGAAGTTATTGTTTTCCCATTAAGCTGGAATATATTTCATTTTTTGTCCTCAGTCAGGTAGTTTTCAGATGACTGGAGGGAAATAACTTAGTCTCATTTATCTCTGGTTATTAAAAACAGCGCTCTGTTTCACACAGAATAGACAGGTAGAATAACAATAATGTTTAGACTCTTAGTCAAAAAAGGCAAATCAAAGGTAGTAGGAAGAGAAGGGAGAAAGTGGCAGAAGTGAACCGGGAGTATGGGAATAATTATACAATAAAGGAAAAGCTGAAAAGGTAGTGAAATTACTATAATGTATATTTTAAGCCTATATAATGTTATAATGCAATATCCTTTAAATAAAATCAATTACAATAAAAATGATATCTATTCAATATTGATTAGCTCCTTCTAGGTTCTCAGAAACAGAGTGTAGGTGATATATCTTCCACACAAAAGACAATATCCTATTTGTGCTTTTCTTCCTTCTGGCAAAGACCTGTGCAACTAGACAAAAGATAAAATATTATGTGGGTTTAGCTATTTATGGTTTTTTGAAGTACTTGTTATTTCCCAGGTAGCATTATCAAAAATAAATAATAATTATAAATTGAGACTTTCTTAAAACTAAAAGAAAGAAAAAAGCAAATATATTTTGTTGCAAAGGCAGAGACACCTATTAGAATTTCTACCTATTCTGTAAGAGAATGAATTGTGACATGGATGGCCTTTAAGTTCAAATAATTTAAAAATATGAGGTTACTGAACATTTCCTGGAACTGCCTTTCATCAATAAACATACTATTGCATCAAATTATAATTTAAAAATCTAGACCACATAGCTAACATATTACCCGAGATTTCTCCCAAAGAACATCCAGAAATCAACAATATTCATTGGGAGTCTACAGTGGCTCTCTGTCAAAGGATATAGAGTTAGTCCAGAAACTTTTACTGAGAAACAAGTTCTGAAGGAAGAACTTTGGGGTTAAAGTGGAGCTGTAGGCAGAACTGGAAGGGCAGACATTATTGATTTGTGATTGTTGGGAGCCCAACAGTGAAAGGAAGAGTGTGGTGATGTTTCGGTGGGACATAGCTGAGGTTCTTGGCTTCTTCTGAGAAAGAATCCCATGGAGTCACCATGAGCAGCTAACAAGATAAGTTTATTTGCAAGAAAAAACAAAGTAAACAAGATAATGCATTCTTTAGAGAAAGAGTGGGCAGCCAACAGAGAACATTGTCCTGACTGGGAAGGAAGAAGGGAGGGGAGGGGAAGCCCCTATGGTGAAGGGGGAAGTCAAGAATTTCTCAAGACTCCTTCCTTTAAGCAACCATAGACTGAAACTATGTTTAAACTATGCTTTGGTCCCTTAAGTGAACTGAAAGTGAAGGAAATTTCTGATCTATGATTATGACTTGGAGTTATAGGAGTTGCACTTGTTTCCTAAGACTTTGTTTTCCCCCAAATGCCTGGGGAAAGCTGAAGAAGTTAGTTATTCATTATTCCCACATTTTTCTCCTTTTCCTGGTCTGTCAGAGGAGAGATTTGAAACCGGAAATGTACACTAAGAGGAGGGTGTTCAAAGATAAGTTATGTGGTTAAGTTATGTGAAAGATAAAATTCTCAACCTGAGCTGTGGACATCAGCAGATCTCCTTGGGTCAGAGACCAGGAAGCCTCTATGTTTCTTTAATGGTATATATTATTACTGGGAGTGGCTAGCTGGAGACAGCATGTAGTTAGATAGCTGTGCTTTTCAATGAAGTGGCACATCTAGGGAAGACGGGAAATTAAGGAAATTAGAATGAAGACACCATTAATAAAGTGATAAATAATTCTATAATGTCAGTGGTACTAAAAGGGGGATGGGGTCTCCTTGTACTTGAGTCCTATTTTACCTCATCAGTTTGAGTGGAAGGAACATACAGGAAGAGAAGATAGGGCAGACTGATCGTCCTTGCATGGCTCAACTGACAACAGGGGAGACCATGACCTCGCAACTCCCTCACTGACAGCTGTACACCACCCAATGATGACTTGATGCTGACCCTATTTACCACAGGGATGATGGGAAGCTAAGAAAACATCTGCACCTCTGTACTGAGTGATTTCTCCCACCTAGAAACTAAAAGATGCTGACTGATCAAGTTTCACCACAAAGCTGAGCAACCCTGTCTGCCATGGTGCCGAATGATGCTAACTGCTCACCGCCAATGACATCACAGAGCTATCCTGCCAGTCAGAAACCTTAACCACCACATTCACATGTGTTGTCTGCTGCCCTGACATTGTGGAGTCAAGCATTACTGCTCACATACACTGAGCAACCCAACCCATGAACTACTATTAACTCCACAGTGCACAGTTTAGAAAGCAACCACAACTACCACTACATTACCATGCTCACTGCTGCACTGAAAGACCTTGGCCACTCCTGTGCTGTGTCATATGGAAACCAGGAGGGACACTGCCCATGGACACCATATAGCCCACAACTGCCACTTGACCCCCAAGTGTCACCATGTAGGAAGTAAACAAAAGGGAAACAGAAAACTAATGCCACCCGATACACCGCAGAGAAGGCAAACCATGCTAAAATCAAATCACAAAAACAAAAAACAGCACCAAGTACAACAAAATATGAATGGTTCAAGGAGAGAGAGATTCAAGGATCTCACCAGAAAACAAATTCAAGGACTTGAGTGGAGCAACCTAACATACTAATAACTATGAAAAAACCCAAAATGGTATGTAGGATACACAGTTAATTATCCAAAGACAAGTTTAAGCTTTAGAAAATAAGTGGTAGGTCACAAAGACTACTGAGACTATGAATAGAACTAGATATAAAAATATGATCAATGGATTAAAGACACATGGAAAATTTCAAATACAAGGTTAAACTTGCAGTGGAATACATTTCAAAGCTTAAAGAGAAAAATACAGAGACAACCATCATGAAAGAGGAGAAAAAAATGAAGAAACTCTAAAAGAACTCCCAGAATACTTGAGAAGACCAAACATAGGGATAATGAGCATTCTTGATGATGAGGAGGGTGAAAATGGACCAGAACATTTTAAAGAAATAGTAGCTGAGATATCACCATACCTGTCAGAAAAACCGTGTACTTCCAAGAAGGCGAAGGAAAACCAAAATTCCTAAGTGACGAAACGCATGACATAGTGAAATGATCAAAAGCCACTATTAAAGAAAAACTGCTAAAGAGTGAAAGAGAAAAGAGAAATATAACCTAAAAATGTAAGTCTATCTGGATATCATCAGATTTTTCAGGGGTACCGCATATGCAGGAGAGAATGTAAGGATTTATTCAAAATTCTAAAAGGGAGAAAAAGCAGCCAATAATAATACACTAAAAGTAGTATTTAAATATGACAAATAAAGGTATTCAACAATAAACACATTTTAAGGGATATTTCCATCACCAAAACTGATTTTCAAAAACTGTTGAAAGTAGTTCTAGAACAGGGAAAACAAAAACAAAATACCACCAAAAGATGATAAATTTGATTAAAAGTAGAAAAGAAAAAACGAAGACATAACCAGCAGGAGCGAATATGAACACATTAAAGAGAGACATAGAAACATTAAGTCAGTGCAAATATCTAAAGTTGATATGTATGCTCAGAAAAGACTATCGTAGGTTGGTAAAGTTAAGATCAAATCACTGGCAACAAAACCCAATACAAAAAGGATACCTAGCAGGGAAAGTGAAGAAGCAGAGACTCAACATTGAAAACCATCCTAAAGAAAAGGCAAGCAAAAATAAATGGAAAAGGAGGAAAGAAAAAATATACATGAAAAAGGCTCAAATGACCAATAAACCCTATATATCAATAATTATCCTCAATGTGAATGGAATGAACTCACCAATAAAAACAAGCACAGAGTGATTGGATGGATCCCAAAATAAGTCCCATCAATATTATACCTATAAGGAATACATCAGCCCCAAAGTCGAACCAAAGTTGAAAGTGAAGGATTATGGAAAATATATCTGGCAAAGCCCCTGAAAGGAAATCAAGAAATGTCAAATGATAATATCAGACAAGATAGACTTCCCCTTAACAATGGTAAGAGGAGCTAAAGATGGACATAACATTATGGTCAATAGTGTAATCCATCCAGACCACCTAAATATATAAAACAAATACTAACAAACCTGAAGGGAGATTTGACAGCAGCACAGTATTAGTTAGAAACTTTAGTAACCAAATTACATCAATACTACATGATCTGGAGAAAAATTGATAAAGAAATAAAGGTCTTAAATGAAGTAATAAATTATATGGAACAGACATATACAGAGATTAATACCTAATAAAATAATTTTGTTACTCCAAAATGCACCTGAAACTTTTTCAAGGATAGACATCATGCTGATACACAGAAACAGTCTTGTTAAATTCAGCAAGATGAAATTATAAAAAACTTATCTGATGACAGGGTATTGAGCTGGAAATGAAACAATAAAACCCAACCCACAAAAATTAAATTAAATATATAGAGATTAAACAAAATGCTCTGAAAAACTACTAGATAAAAGAAATTTTAAAAAATGTAGAAATCCTGGAAAAAATGATGGGCTATTAGAACAAGCAATACACAGCAAAAACCAATTCTAAGAGGGAAGTTTATAGCTAAACACGTGTGCATAAAAAATGATAATCATCTAAAATTAAATTTATAACAACACCTGGAGGAACTAAAGAGCATTTGATAACAAAAGAAGGGAAAATAGTAGTAATAATAATAATAATAGAAAGAATGTAATAATAGAAATTAGAGCAGAAGTAAATCAAACGGAAAACTAAAAGTCCATTCAAAATATTAAAACTAGAGTTTATTTTTTTAAATATTGAAAAAATGATAGGCTTGTGAAGATTTAGTCAGAATCATTAAGATATTAAAGAGATGGATAGCTAGTAACAAGAATCAGAAATCAAAATACTGATTTTGAAAAAGTCATGGTAGAAATGCGAAGTCTCATAGGAGACTACTAAGAAGACCAATATGCCAAAATTGCACCACATATGAAGAAAGGACCAGAATTCTAAAAACTAAAAACTTTACAAAGCAGAAGAAGAAATAGATAACAGGAATAGGCCAAGCACACAAATGAAAGCGATATCAAGTATTCTCTGTCAGAACCCCCACAAGAGAAAGCCTTAGTCCAGCGATTTAATTTCAGATATCATGACAGTGAATTGTCTCTGGCACCACTACCTAGTCATGGAATGTCTGCTATCATCCAGATTGATAAGGAAAGCTGATGGATGAGTCTGACATGTGAAATGTGTCTCGTGTGTAATATGTGACCACGACAGACCCTCCACTAATTAACAAAGGAATGACACAGGTTGAAGAAGACCACAAATAACTTCAAATGACAATATCACCTTGCCCAATCAGGAACTGAAACCTTATCTGCTGAGTCTCTCTTTATTCCCTTTCCTCATCATGTGGGATTTTTCCTTAAAAACTCAGGCTGCTGGCATGGTAGACTGGGTCTGGATCTCCCTTAGTTAGCTCCATTCCTTTACCCTCTAATTAAATCTGCTTGCTCACTTGCCTAACTTTATTGTGGATTCTTTGAGTGACCTGAACTCCACATTCTCAAAATCAGGAACCCAGGAAAATGGCTTCAGTAGTGATTTCTAACAAATATTGAAAGAAATTCTAATACCCATCCTCCTTAAAGTCTCACAAAATTGAATAGTGAGGTTGTTTCCATATTCTATAAGACTAACATTGTGCTGATTCCAAAGTTAGACAATGGCAAAAAACGGAAAGCTTTTGCTCTGAGGTCTGGAATAAGCAAGAGGTCTACTCTCACCACTACCATTGGACATAGTTCTTGAGGTTATGGCCAGAGAAATAAGGCAAGAAACATTCCAAAAATTAATGCAGTTGGAAAAGAAGAAATAAAGCTATCATTATGCATGGATGACATGATATTATATTTAGAAATATGTAAGACTCCACCAAAATTATTGCAATCAATAAATG
>RJWH01010543.1:0-16247 GCA_004363575.1 Solenodon paradoxus
CCCGGTGACCCGGGTCGCCGCCGCCGCCGGCGAGCTGCCGCGGAGGAAGGAGCAAACTGGACCCGACCCGATCCGATCCGACCGAACTCCCGGGGGAGGTGTCCGCCCGCGTGTACCTCCAGCAGCTGCCCAGAGCCCCCCACCCCTCACTGGGCGCAGCCCTCCGCCCGCTCGGCCTCCTCCCCTCCCCCCTCTGACGCTCTCCCCCGTCCCCCCTCCTCTCCCTCCCCTCCCCTCCGCCCGTCGCCCTCCCGCCGCCGGGCCCCCACCCCTCACCGAGCATCAGCAAGAGCAGCGGCCGCCGCGGGGCGCCGCCGGGGGCCGCCATGGCGCGAGGGCGGCCGAAGCCGAAGCCTGGCGGGCGTGGAGCCACGGGAACGGGCGGTTGGCGTCGCGGTCAGGAGGCCCGGCCGCTGCGGCGCCGGAAGAGACCCCCCCGCGCCGTCACGTGGGTCGCGATCTCGCGAGAGTTCGCCCGAGCGGTGTCCGCCCGGCGCTGGCCTCGCGCGTGACTACGGGACGCGCACGTGACCCGCCGATCACGTGGCCGAGGTGCCACGTGACCTCGGGCCCGCCCCCGGGGCGGGGCGCGGCGCCGTTGGAGGCTGCGCCCCCAGCCAGCCGGTTCAGTGCTCGACGGCGCCGCCGGCCGCAGTCCCGGCTGACACCGGGAAGGAAGCGCGAGCCGGGTTGTGCTTCCGGGGAGCGCCTCGCGGCGGACCTGCCCGCCCACTGCGGTGACGAGCGCCGCCCGGGAGCCGCCGGGTCCGGAGGCCGGGCCGCAGGAGGCCCCCGCCTGCCCGCCGGGCCCAGCTCCCCACCCGGGCTCATCCGGCCCGCCCGGAGGTCTGACTGGCGGCCGCCTCGCACGCACGTCCCCCTTTGCTGTCAGGGTCACGCGCCTGCACAGGAGCGGGTCTCTGCGGAGCGCTTTCTGCGGGCCGCTCCGGGCCTGCCCTCCGCTCCCAGGCGCCCGGACGGCGCTCAGGGCAGCAGGCCGCCTTTGGGGACCACTGTCACTGAAGATAGTCCTGGGTTCTGGAGGCTTTTCCCACTAGTTCTTCGGTTTCCTTGCTTCTCGTAGTCTGTCCGCGTCCCCGGCCGGTGCTCACACACGATCCTCTGGAAAGAGCGGTGACGCTGACGGCTGCACGCACCTGGCTCCCGGAAGACACTGCGGTTCGGCCGTGGGGCGGAGGAGCTCTTAGGGACGGGTTTGCGAATAGCTTGTTAGGTTTTCAGTATCTTTGGGGGGAGCGAGGGCCCGTGCGCTCCACCCGCTGTGGACAGTCTGCACTGTCTCAGCAGCCGGGCGCTGCACTGGCCTGCAGGGAGTGTGGGCCCCGGACTGCTCTACGCCTGCGTGCGTGCCGACCAGCCCAGGCTGTGCCCTGCACACATGGCCGTGCCTGCTGCCCCGCTGTGGCAGAAGGAAGCGACGAGTCATGAAGGTGGAGGTGAGATGGAGCTAGGCGGCGGAGGTGATGCGCCTGTGTTTACACTGTGGACTGTGTCTCCTCCCTCGGCGGAGGTGCAGACGAGCAGCTGGCTCTCCCGTCGTCGGAGGAACCAGGCTCCTTGCTACCCTGTTGATTCCAGAGCTGGGCAGGGGGCTGGAGCGAACCTGGAGCGCGTGGCGGAGCTGCCAGGACAGGCCAGGGGACAGGCGCGGCTTGTCGAAGAGACGCAGGAGCAGCCCAGAGCTCCCAGCCTGTCACACCGCTGGGACAGCTGCTGCGAGAGCAGGGTGGAAAGGTGGTGTCCTTGAGACCACGCAGAGTGCAGGAAAAAGACACATCTGCCCACCAGGAAGCCAGGTGACCCTGAGAAGGAGCCTGTGGAGTGCCGCCTCTGCACGCTGTTTAAGGAGCAAGGGGCCCTGAGACCTCCACGGCCGCCCCAAAGTCGTCTCACTGGCAGGAGCAGTCACTGAGACGAGGCGCGGACGACCGCCACGCACTCCCTCGTTGCTGAAAGGCCCACGGCCCAGGACAGGGCTCTGTCGTCCTTCCCTGTCGTGCTAAGCAGTGTCAGATCCAGGCAGCACAAGCTGGGAGGAGCGCGCTGCCACCCGAGGGCAGAGCTCTGGTCGCAGGAGCGGGGGAAAGGCAGGAGCAGTGGAGGGCAGAGGGTACCCACCGGTTCTGAGATTCTTCACAGGCTGGATGAACCAATTCATATTAGACACTGAGTGAGAGAAGAGCCCAAACTCAAAACATACGTGGAGTTTGCACGGCAGTAAATTCTGAGGCACCTGGGGAGACCAGACTGACATCCTGTGCTGAGGGCTGGGAAAGGGGGTGTCGGGAGAGAGGAGGGCGTCTCCAACGTGACAAGGGGCGTTGGCCTCTTTACTCTGAGAGTGAAGGTGGGTTTTACTGCCTTTCTACCTTCTTCTCGGGCAGAGGGCACAGTGGAGCCTCTGCTGGGGGAAGGGGCAGTGTTGACTTTTCTCTGGTAAGAGGGCTGGGCATTAGGGAAAGGCCAGAGCCGCTCCTGCCAGATTTCCACTCCTTCCAGTTCTGCTCGAAGTGATCTTCAGGGTGGGGCCGCTCGGGACATTGAGAGACTTGGGGTGGCCTGTTTTAGCCCCTTCAACAGGAACAGGGCCAGCCTGGGAGGACCGTGACTCCTGTCTCATGGTGGCTTGCTCGCTGCACCCAGACGTCCTGTCCTCCGTTGTCCGTGCTCTCTGCTACGACGGTGGCCTCAGGAAGCTGGGTGAAGAGGGGAGGGGTCGGAAGCTGCAGGCCCTCCTGTGCACGTCAGTGACAGCTCACCTGAGGGGTGACCTCTCTGTGGTGACATCGAACACACGTTTGTTGAAGTCTGACTTGGGTTGTTTCTAAATAGTTGACTTGCTCTGGGAGCCACGCTGTAAGCGGTGGAGAAGTCAGAGGCGCATTCACTCCTCCCAAGCACCAGTCCTGCCTGGTGCCCTTATGGGGCTGCCGGGTCGCCGTCCTGCGTGCAGATTTGGATCAGTGAGCTGGCACCGGACCCAGGTCAGCCCTGTGTCGGGCTTGTTCCCAGGGAATGGAACTGGAGGGGCTGCGAGGAGAAAGAAAAAGACCAAACTAGAAAGAAAGCAGGGTGGGGAGTGAACTGTTTGGGGGAACTGTCACCCCAGACTCACACTGAAAACTGACTTCTTGCATATTTACAGTCAGTAAACAAGGAAGTCATTCACAGGAAAAATACAGGAAGTAAGTGGGCCATTCTAACTATCATTTTTCACAAAGTGAGTTTACGTTTGAAAGGTTTTAGTCAACTATCCGGCCCTTGACTTCTTCCTGAGCCCCAGCTGGGAAACGCCCCGCTCCCCGGGACCTGGGTTATCGTGTCCCGTCCCCCCCACCCCGCACCCTGTTTAGATGGCCCCTCTGGGCCTCTTAATGATACCGGAGGCAGCCAGATGTGGCCGACACCTATGCGACTGGTGTGGGGAGCGCGCCAGGAAAGTCTGGAAGGTCGGTTTCCCATGAAACACGCTAGGAAGTGGGGGGAAAGCAGCAAGGCCCCCATCAGACAACTGTGCTTGAAATCCAGACTGGTGCACCTGGAGCAGCAGTCAGGTCTGCAGCTCCTCGCAGGCAGGGGAGACCCACCCAGTGGTACAACTAATAAAACAAAGTGCCTCGTCTTTGTCTCCTCCTGCCTGCCTGCGACTTTAAAAAACCAGCATCTTCAGACATGTACATCATCATGCGTTTTCTGTTGAAGTGATGCCATGGAGGACGTTTTTCTGCGCCGTCCTGTGTACCGGACACCACCTGGTGGTGTGTCCCTGGAAGAGCAGCGGGGTCTGCTTCCGGGACCCTCCTGGGGTGGCGCCCACGCTCCGGCTTCTCCGCAGTGTCTCAAACGGGCACTTTTCCACTTTCCTGGAAACACGTAGGTCTCACAGGCACTCTTGAAAACCGGAAGCCTCTCTCAGAAAAGAACCACAGCTTTTCCTTGCTGACCCGCCTGAGTCACGGCTGTTACCCGAGTTTCCAGTTCCTCACCCAGAGCCCTGGCCTCCTGGAAGGCGCCCGCGCTGAGCCGCTAAGGGCCTAGCTGTGCGGGCGCTGTGGCCGCACCCGCGAGGGGCTCCGCTGGCTCCGCAGGCGCAGGGCGCTGGTCTTCGCCAGCTGGCTGCTGCTGTCTGGCCTCACAGTAAGCTTAAGACCCAGACAGACCTTCAGCAAGGGCCTGGCAACCATGATCCCAGCTTGGGGAAAAAAAAAAGGCCTCAACGAGAAAGCAGTGTCCTTCTTTGTTCCGTCAGGTCAAGGCAGGTATTCAGGCTGCGGCAGCTCCACTCAGGTTAGTGGACACAAGGACACCACTCAGGCCTGCAGCTGGTGAACTCTGACGTGGACACACCCACCGACCCACAGACCCACATCCCGACGATCGGACAAGTTGCTTCAGGCCCAGGTTCCTGTGCCCCGGTGGACCTGCTCCCGCCAGGCAGACCAGACGCTGGCTGCTGCGACTGTCTCACCTGCTAGGATTCCGCATGGACAGACAGCAGCGGGCCTCCTGTGCCTCTGTGGCCTGTCAGCAGCTCCTGTCGAGCATCGGGGCCCCTTTACCCTGAGGTGCCCCCAGCCCCGTGTTCCCGTTGCTCGTGAAGGCTGCTGTGAACATTGGCGGTAGAGCCAAGCGCGGACGCACCTGTCCTCTAAGCACCTGCAGTGGCTGCTGGGCCACGCGGGGAGCATGTGCTGACGGCCTCCGCACCTCGCCAACACTGGGGGCGGGCGTGCAGCCTTTTCTTGTTTTTAATGAAAGGCGCAGGCAGGAATAGAGCAAGCAGCAGCATGTTTTTCATTCTGATTGTTCACACTGGCTGTCCCCCCACCCAGCTGGGGCTGGAACCCAGGGACGTGGGGCCTGCTTCTTTGGAGGTGAGGACCTAACCACTGCCACCAGGGCGTGTCTGATCAGTCAGTGTTAAACAATACGATAGCTATAGAACAGTGGTTCAGTTTTCATTTGACTTTTACTGATGACTGATGAGGCTGAGGGTCTTTTCATGCCTAATGACCATTCACTTATCGTCTTTGTAAAGTGCTCGTTTTGGTCTGTTTTTAAAGGATAATTCTAAACATGTTCTCCCAATATGTGATTTGCCTTTTTTTTTTAATAGTATCTATCAAAAATTAGTCATCACTGGGAAATGGGGAAGAACACCTGGTGATGTGGAGAGTATGGTGTGTTGAAATATATCTAAGAAATGGGGAACCTATACATAGGAAATTATTTAATGTGCAGAATAATTACAATAAAAAATTAAAAAAAATTAGTCCTGGGGGAGGGAGCCAGGACTGATAGTGGGGGGGCAGGGCAGGGACCTGGGTGATGGTGACCAATGGATGTGGTGGATGGAGCCAGCATCCCTCAGGGAATGTGACCTTCCTGTCCCTCCAGCCAGCTCAGGGTCCTCTGGACCTTGCTCCTGCAGCCCAGCAGTGGGGCACTTCCTCCTTGTCCCACCTCCCTGGGTCTAGAGATGGCGTCTGGGGCAGTGTCCATCACTGCCATAGTGAGGCCACTTCCCCACATGTACCAGGGTAGGCGGCCTGTCCTCTTGGTGGTCTAAGCAGGCCACTGCCCCACTCCGGGTGGGGCTCAGCGCGACTCAGGGTTGCCTGCCCCCACCGCCCCCTATGGGGGCTCAGGCTCCACAGCTTCAGGGCCAAACCTTTATGGGCGCCCCACCCAGCCCCCACTCTGTCCTGGGATCCTGGCCTGTGCTTGCTGCCGCCTCTGCTCCACCTGCTCTTGAACAGGAGCAAATAATCTGTGACTGCTGACCTGCAGTCTCTGCATGCAATGGAACGAGTGCTGTCTCCATTTTATCCCGTTTTCACATTTTAACAACCCTTCCCCCGCGTGGATGTTAAAGAATGCTACAGCACCGTTCAGAATGAACCTTACTCGCCATTAGATTTCCCACCGTGACTAGAGCAGTGCAATGCCTTCTCCTTGTTCTTGAGTTGGCCGGTGCCTTGACCCTGGGTCTGCAGGCTTTACATGGACACGCATCAGCTGCCCAGCCGCAGGGCTGTCTCGTGTTTTCTTCTGTTTTTAACACCGAAATCTTGGACCACTTGTAACTGAAATCATTTTTTGAACCTAACCTCAAATGTTCTTGTCTTCATAAAGCAGATGAAGCTGAGACCGATCTTCTGGCCGCGGTTCCGGGGCCTCCACCAGCTGGCACCAAACCCAGGCTCTGCAGCGGGCTCGGAGCTGTCCTGTTGTTTGAACCTCTTTTCTGCAAACCAGCTTTACCTGCCCCAGGGCCCCCGCTCCTGTCTCAGTGCCACCTGCCCTGGGGTCAGCTGCGCGCTCACCACCCCACACGCAGCACGTGGGGGCTGGCAGCCTGGAACTTTTGTACAAAGAACGTGACATGAGTTGAACCCAACTTTGCTTTTTCAGGACCATAATCCCGCTTCTCCCAGTGTTACTTGACGAGTGTACCTTTCAGTCACCTGTGCTGGTCTCTTGGTTCAAGACTAATTCATGACTCCATGAATGACATGCTCAGAAACTGTTTGCAGGCATGAAGGCAGGCAGGCAGGCGGCAGAGAGGAAGAGGTGTTTATTTTACTTAGTTGTTCGTTTTGGTCATTGTCCCCAGCTGGGACAGGAACTTGGCTCCTTGGAACGTACGTGGACTGTGCTGGCAGACGGTGGACGCAAGTGCTAGTCCGCCGGGGCGCACCCCTTGTGTGAAAGTCAGAGACCGCGACATCCCTGACGCCGCGTGGACGTGTCTTGCTCAGGTTTTCTTCACCTCCTCAGTAGCTCTAAAGCGGCTTCGCAGATGCAGCAGCCCCTGCCATGGGGCAGGGCCTTCCCGCAGCCCGTGTCTGGCCAGGCCCGCGCTCCTGGGCTGCCCGCAGCCCTGGGCAGGCTGGAGGGGTGGGGCGCGGTCACCAGGGCTTTATTAACGTGAGTTTAAAGCCAAACGGAGCACACTTTATTCAGCGAGTCTGTTAAATCATGACAACCCCTACTACGAACTGAAACAAGTGAGAATCTACGTGGTCTTTTACAGACCATGTCGTAGAACTCACAGGTAAAAACTCACCAATATAGAAATAGTGACGTGTCAAAAAGGAAACACCTTCATGTGGAAACCCAGGAGGTGTCATATTTTAAATACTCATGTTTCAAAGGGAGAATTTAAAAAATAATTTAGTACAAAATCAAATGCTATAAACTTAGATATCTCAGAAAACACCGCTCCCAACACGCGCGTCCACCACGGCCACACCCATGGTCACGGCTCCTCTGGCAGCTTTGAAGCACAAGGAAACGTGCTGCTGTGCAAAGCAGACGCACGTGTAAGCGTCACAGCGTGTCTCTGCTCCGTACTGACCACGTTGCTGCTGCTCAGCCTCAGACACACACACGCGCACACACACGCACACACACACACACACGGAACCAGGGGCCAACAAAATCCTTTTAATCTCTCGACAAAATAACTTCTCTCCACAGCGCCCAGAGCGTGAGTCTCCTGCAAGCACTTGACAGCGGTGACGCCTGGGATGGTAGCCGCCCTCGTGCGACGAGGACCCGCGCCCGCTCTGCTGGTGCTGCGGCACTGCTCTGGCAGTCAGGCCGCCCCTGGGACGGCGGCCCGGGCTGCAGCAGGCCCACAAGGAGCTCGGCCGACTGGGACGTGGGCACGAGCTGGCCACGAGTCGGCCACGTTGTCTGCGTCGGCGTCCCACAGAAACCTCGTTTACAAAAACCTGTCACCAATGTCTAAAACTTTCTGAAAAGAATGAAACAAACAGAAACTAGTATTCAAATTGCATAATCGATTCGCCAGTTTCAATCCTGACTTCCTCCCTCAGGTGCACCAGTGAAGGGCTGTGGGAAAGCTAAGTGTCGTCAGTGAGAGCCCGTCGCAGGGCAGCGAGCAGGCGTGTAGTAGGAACGCAGCCCCTCGGTCTGCGGGATCCGCGCTCGCGAGCACACACGGGACAGCCAGACTCGGCCTTCTGCACAGGAACCAGACCTTAAAAGACCACCTTTAACCAGCGGCTTCTAGTCCAGCCTGTTATTCTGTCAGAGCAACAGAAACCAAAAGTCGCGAAAACGAGGGAAGAGCTGGAGGAGAAGCTACTCCTGCCGCTGCAGCCGAGAAGGGTGCCCCGAGGTCGCGTCCTTTCCTTGTCATCCAAGTCTCCGAGGCGGCCCCGCCAGAAGTCCTGGGACCGCTCGGAGCGGCTCACGCTCTGGCCGCGCTGCGCAGGGTCAGGCCACGTAGTGGTACTGGTTCGGGCTGTCCTTGTCCCGCTCCATGTAATCTCTGTCGATGAGCGACTCGATGCGCTTTTTCAGGTCTCCGGGCTGAAAGGGAAGACGAGCCCGGCTGAGCGGCACGGCGCCGCCCATCCCAGCGCTGGAGAGCACAGCCCCGGCCCCGGCCCCGCCTGCCCAGGTGAGCACGAGTGACGGGCGGCCCGGCCCCGCCTGCCCAGGTGAGCACGAGTGACGGGCGGCCCGGCCTGCCCACTCAGGCCGTCCTTCCACAAGACCCCGCGGGCTCCGGGCTCCTGCTGTCGCTGGCCCGCACGGCGCACACCCAGACTCCCCCGGGCAGTGGGAGCTGGGCGGCCTGCCGTCACACCAGGCAACACGTGCGGCAGGCTGGGTCGCTGCAGGGCAGGCGTCCTGCGTGTCCCTCATTTTGCCGCGTCTCCCGGCTCCCCTCATTGTGCCCACACTGGCCAGACAGCAGCCTGGCCTGAGGGGAGTTCTGTCAGCAGCAGCACTGAGGAAATGCTGGTCTGGCGACGCCAATGAGCAGAGCATCTGGGGCCAAGACCCCGGCCCGCAGCATCGCTCCCCACAAAGGCACATTAAAGGCGCAAGGAACGGGACAGATGTGGCTGACACGGCATCGAGCAAGCTGTCGACCATGCACAGCCTGCCACATGAGCGCTGCTCGGACGGCTGGCCTCACCTTCACTGGGAACTTTAGCTGATTGTACAGCTCGGACACGAGGAGATTGTGGCCCAGGGTCTTCCTCATCTTCATTATCCGGACCACGGCGGCGTCGATCTGGTACTGCCGGTCCTGAAACACCCGCTCCGTGGTGCTGACCTGCTCCTCCACCTGCAGGAGACACGGTCCCGTGAGGCGTCGCGGCACCGCTTCACACTGCGCCGCTCGCTCGGGGAGAAGCCCCAGGCACAGAGGCGCTGCGCGGGGAGCAGCCGTCTATTCTAGCGAAACAGTGCCCGACGGCACTGCGTCAGCGCCACCGTGAGACGGGACTAGGCAGCTGCACCCCAGGGGCCAGGCTCACCGCGCAGCAGGTGCCACCTCGCAGGTGCCACAAAGGCACAAGTGTGCAGGGTCGTCCGAGAGGCGCAGACTGGCCTCTGCGAACAGCACGGAGGGTCGGTGTGGGGGGGTGCCCTGTGACGGGGACGCGGCCACCTGTGCTGCAGCCCAGGCCCGGCCCGTCACCACACTCCACCCCTGGCTGACGAGGCTCTCTCTGCTGCAGGGCCCGACGCCAGCAGGCCACCCGCTCACGGGACGAGCCGCCTGCCGGCCCCGCGGTCCTCCAGACGCTGGCTCCTGGAGAACAGAGCTCAGGAGAACTAGGCTAGCGGGAGCTCCGTTCCACAGGCTACTCGTTTGCTTTGCTTGAGAAAACGCTGGAAGCCTCTTCCTGCCCAGAAGCGACCGCTGACCCGATGGCCCTGGGCAAGCGTGCTGAGTGCAGGAGGGAGTCTACGTACCGTCTCCTTCATCTGAATCTGGTTGATCTTTATCCTAAACAGCTTGTGCTTGAATCCTCCGCTGAAAATGAACTTGTCCCCGTCTTCTACTTCCTTTCCTTTAGGACTTTTCACCAGAACCCGCGCCTTCCCGCAGGCCAGAGACTGCAGCGTCCGCCGTAGCTCGCTGTCCTCTGGAGGGAGGGCATGCAGCTGGAGGGAGACCGCAGGCCCGGCCGGGCCCCGGGGAGGCCGTGGACACCCGCCCGCGCCCCGCGCCCCACGCCCCGTACCAATGCCGGTGGCCATTCTGATGTCTTCCAGGCTGAAGCTGTCCCCCTCGTTGAACATGAGCAGCACCAACGTCTGGAACAGCGACACCTGCAGCTCCTTGCGTCCCTGCGGAGAAACGGCTGCATGGGCTGCGCCCGCACCGCCCCTGCAACATCGCGCACTACCCCGCGCGCCCAGACTGTGCACCTGTGTGTCGTGTGCGCGTGTGCGTGCCGGTGTGGGGCGTCTAAGAGAAGACTAGTCACCCAGACAGGGAAGAAATTACGTGTTGTTCATGCAGGAATAAACCACCAGGGAGCACAAGGGAAACTCCTCAATCTAGTCCTCGAGCAGTGGACAGTCGGTCGGGTGACAACTGATGGCGACAGTGCACAAACGGCGTGCCGGGGTCCTGGTGGTGTGGGCGCGCCCGGCAAGTGGACAGAAGGCACAGGAGACTGACGTACGGTGTCAGGACCTTCCAGCCCCACAGGCGGAGGTGCAGTGGGCCTGCTGCCAGAGAGGCCTGCAGCCTCCACGGGCACTTAGTTCAACGTGCCACCTGTGTGGGGTGATGGGGACAGTGCCGGTGCTCGGGGGCCGCCTGGAGGGGCCTCAGGGTGACTGAACTCTGCCCAGGGAGGCCTCGTGTGGATCACATGCAGGAGAAAACAAGCAGGGCGGCACACACGTCCACTTCACACGCTAGGGGCTGAAGACGGGCCCAAGAGGAAGTCCGCGACTCTTCTGCTCGGTGAAGCTGCATCTCATTTGCAAGAGTCGCATGTGGAGACCGCTGTCTGGCGGCACGTTCCCTCCACACGGCACGTGCCGTGCGGCCCTCGTGGCGCGGAGCTGCCAGTGGCCGCGGGAGCTGGGGCCGCGGCGCCGGGAACGCGCTCTGCCCTGCCTTCTCCGCCAGCTGAGCGCCGCTCTGCTCAGTGCTCTTTCTTAATTGGCACGCAAACCCTTTAGCTGTTAATAATTTATTGACCTAGAAAAGTCGGTGCTGAGCTATACTGAATAATATTTTTCATTTTTTGCTACCAAAGTTCAATCACGATTAAGAAAATTTCTAGCAAAAGATTTACAAAAACAAAGAACTTACCTCCTTAAACTCTGCTTTTAAGACAGCGTGCCCCAGCGTGGTTTGCCACTGAAGCTTCCGACCGCTGTGCTTTCCGAGATAAAACGTCTTAAACACTTCCTGCAGTTTAACCATCTGTCAGGAAGACAACAAAATCAGTGGTGCCCGCCACCACCACAAGTCACACTGCGCACCGTGACTCCGCTGCCAGGTCTGCGGCGCGTCGGGGACCACATCCAGGGACCTGAAGTATTGACAATCTGCGCACACTGGTCTGCGGCTCAGAAACAAGTACAGGGTCAGCAAGGACAAAGGTGGCGGCCTCAATGCCGCCTGCTGGGACAGAAGACACGAGGACGACCTCGTCGTGGGTCCGGGCCAGCTGACCCGGCCAGAGTGTGCTGCAGAGTGGACGCAGTGCACTCGTCGGGGCCTGAGGGTGGTGTCCACATGGCAGCTAAAGATGGGGAAGTGCCTGGGCTTCTCTAATGGTCAGAAAATTCTGAGTCTGAACTATCTCAAAACAAGAGGGAAAGACTTGGCAGTGTCTGGAGAGGCTGCACAAGGGGCCAGGTGGCCCAGAGGAGCACTCGGCTGAGTCCAGCGGCCTAGGGTGACGGGGGTGCTGGGAGCTGAGTCTGACAGTGTCGGTCCAGAGAGGCGCAGGCGTTTCTGGGGAAGGTGGCTTCATTTAGAAGGCACACAGGAGACCTAAGACAGGAGCTCCAGCTCTCGAGAACCTCAGGATGCGACTCTGCGTGCGGCCGGCCGGACACACTTGTCCTGGCCAAGCAGGCAGGCAGACACCGGCTGGATGGAGGCTCAGGGGTGGGGAGGAGCCCGTCAGGTGGATGGGGTGCAGGGCAGCGAGTGCCTGCAGTCAGAGATGGAGCGAAACAAGCCAAGGCTGTCCTGGGACCGGGAAGCGCAGGACCGGGGAGGGTGTTGTGGGGCTGCGGCTGCTCCCACCTCGAGGCCCCTTGGTGAGGCGCTGACCAGACCGAAGTCACTGCGCTATGATCCTGCCACTGGTCCATGGGAGCACCCAGGGTACCCGGCAGAGCCTCAGCCCCCTGGGCCTCAGCGCAGGACCATCTGCAGGGGGCACTGTGGCAGGTGTGCACCACGGCCCTTCCTGATTCAGTCGGTGGACACGGCGGCCGTCAGTGGGGCTGCGGGGGTCTCGGGTGGGCTTTCCAGAGACTACGGGGCATTGTGCCTTGGACTGAGGTTTAGGCAAAGGGACCCGGCTGGGCCCTTCTCCTGGGGCAGACCCAGCACGGAAGGCTCACCTCTGGGGGCAGGTGCACGTCCATCGGTGTGTACGTGGGCCAGTAGCCCATGGTGAGGATGTTAACTGTTAGGTCGATGGCGCCTGGGTCGCTCTGGTTCTGCATGTACTGGAAGCGACATCAAGAGGAAACACTTAGGAGTTGGCGAAAATTACTACATAAAAGTAAGTGGTTTGAATTTCAAAACAAAGTGTAACAGTGTTAGTCACTGTAACAGATTCCACTGAGTGTCCCAGTCACTTGATCATTGTTTTGTCCTTGATTATGACAATATAAAATAGCATTAGATGCACGTAAATCAAATCTGCTACTGCAGGGTTTTTTGTTTGTTTGTTTTTCTTTAAGGAAAGGCACATGCACGCATGAAGGCGAGTAATCAGGCAGGAAGAGAGGAGGAAGCAGCAGTTTTCTTCAGCTCTTCACACTGTTGCTCTCCCCGCCAGGACCTGGGATGCACGTGGACTGTGCTTCTTTGGAGGCCGCTGACCAAAGCGCTCGTCCTCCGCCTGGGCATGCCAATGATCACTTTAAGGACAAGGATTTTACACTCATTGCTTCTGAAGGAAAAGTGCAGCAGGAAGGAAGGTGAGCAGAGGAAGAAACACTCGACTCGCTTTTATTTAGCTGCTCATCCTGGCTGCCCCTGGGACCTGGAAAGCATGTGGACCACGCAGTCAAAGCAGCCGATCACATGCTCCTCCGCCCAGGCCAGCCAAAGAGGGCTGCCCTCAGAGCAAACTTGCCTGCTTGAAGTGAGCCATGATGTCCTTGGAGAGCTCCATGTCCTTGAACATGCCCTCCAGCTTGCTGGTGAAGGCGGCCCCGCACTCTGCGGATGAGCGCGGGTGAGACGGGCGGGGCGTGGCGTGGCGCACCCCCAGGGGCCCGGGGCTTACCGTGCTTGAGTTTGGACAACATCGATTTTTCTGCATCGACTGAGGCACTTTTCCCAACAAGAAGTCTTTTTGCCAAATCTTTCTTGTAAAATGCTTCAAAGACATCTTTACCTATTTGCAACCGAATGGGAACAGCGTAAGGCCTCAACGTGCGGATGTCCACCTGCTGACAAGCGAACTGCATGGACACTGAACTCCTGGCCTGGATTCCCATAAAGCACACTCCCACTTCTTCACTGAGCTGCGGTCCCCGCGCTGACACCAATGAGGCCGTGTTAGCCCACTTTTCTCAAAAGAAGACGGGGCCCAGGTACAGACGTCTGATTAGATGGCCTGCTGCGCAAGTCTGAAGTTCAGACAATAACGTGGACTAAGGAGCATGAAAAACTACCATCGTCATGACGTGTCAGCAGAGAAACACAAACAGAAGCACAGTGGCCCAGCACGTGCTCCGCGACGGTGGAGACGGGCTTTGGACACGGGGCGGGAGGCCGTGGGCAGCCACGTCGTCTGCACCCCTGCACTCAGCAGTACTGCCGGCAGCCAAGAGCGGACAAGACTTGCGTGCCGGCAACGACTCAGTGACAGATGAGATTGGCGTCCACCCCACGGACACTGCTCTGCTGTAAAGAAGGCAGAGCCTTTCCATTCCCACAACAGGCAGTGAACGCAGGCGAAACGAGAGGCTAAAACGTGGATGAGCCTTTGGCATCACCGGTAGGGTTGAGGCCCCCAGAGGGGCAGGCAGGCACTCATGGTGAAGGGTGACGTCTGCCATCATGCACTGCCCTCCCTCCCTCTGCTGCACTCTGGTCCGTGCCTGCTGCCAGTGGGGGCATCTCACCATGGATGAACCGGAACATGACCATGACCTTGTCCAGCACCCGCTCCAGCTCCTCGTCGGTGGCCTCCTTGTTTCCTGCTCTTAGCTTCGAATCAACATGCTTTGCTGTGAGAGGAGAGGTGAAGTTCTTTGAAAATCAAGCACTTGTCACATGTAATCCATTTCCTAAGTTAGAACGAAAGACATCCTAATTTCTACACGTGGAAACTGGCCAGCACGCCCTGGAACCTGCCAGAAGGACACACTGCACCCCCTATGCTGTGTCCTCCACTCGTGAGACGCGAAGCCTGAATCGCACACGGGGCCTCAGGGCCCAGACGGCTCGGGAGCCCGAGAACTGTCTGCCGGCTCCGGGCTGCACGCGGCGGGGTGGGGTCTTCTCGCTGAGCAGGGCCGCAGAACGGCACGTCTGCACGGCGTCGAAAGCCCCGCTGGTGTCTGAACAGCTTCTGTTGTGCTGACATTAGTCCCCTTTCGCGTTTTTTATGAACGGCCTCAACAGGCCCGCAGTGGACGGCAGCGGGACCCCAGGCCTCCTTGCGTGGCCACCGGGGCCCTCGCCCCTCACCGCTGCACGTTTTACGCCTGATAATCAAGTCTCGACTCCTGAACTACGTGGTTTAATAAAAACGATCCCGTCTTAAAGTACGCACTACCCTCTGAGCTCTCAGCTGCATCCTAGTTTAACACCGATCGGAGGGCAGTGAGGACGACGACGGTAAACATCGCGGAGACAGCGACAGCCACCCTCTCCCACAGCAGCGCCCCACACGACGGGCCTGCTCAGCCCGGGTCCCAGAAGCGACTGCCTGTAACAGTGTAGGCCGCACCCACCTGACAGACCAGCGGCACCAAGTCAGGCTCCGGCTGACCAAGCTCCCACCCACCCCGCTTAAGTGCACCCTGCAGAGTCCGCACTTCTGCCACCACACGCCCTGGGAGCCACGCTAAGTGACCAAACACAGTGGCAGGTCTTCCTTCTGCCCAGTGTCACTGACAGCAGCAGGAGGATGCCGCGCAGCAGGGCGGGGAGGACGGGCTGACCGCACGTGTGCGTCTGCGGCCGGTAAGGGGCGTTTCCTGTGCACCGCGGTGGAGCCCTCTGCCTCCCCACAGGCAGTTCCAGCTCTCGGGGAACGCGCGCTGGGCTCTGCCCTCTCCCTGCAGGAGACCCGTGCCTACCAATCAGCTCCGCCGGCTTGTTGGGCCTCTTGTTGATGAACGCCTCGAAGGACTCCTTCATCAGGTTGACGGACTTCTCATTCCGCTGGAAGCACGCACTGATCACGTGGTCCACTCTGTCCTTGAAGTCCAGCAGCTCCTGCACCATGTCCTTGTCCTTCTCGGGGTTGATGACGATCGTCGTCCCGAAGGTCTGGGGGTGCACAGGACAAAGTCCGCCCACGCTTCCTGCTGCCGCCAGCGCAGCTGCACGACCCCCTACCCCTGGCAGGGACGCGCGGTGACCTCACAGGTCCCACCCGGCGGCCGCGCTGAAGATGAGGCAAGGCTGTGACACCGTGCGCGGGGCCATCAGAACTGCTGGGAGGACACTTCTATGCCTCTCAGCCAGAGGTCAGCCCGCTGTCTGCACACTGATTCGACTTCCTGCTGCGAGTTTTCTCCTCCCCACTTCCGACCCTCGAGCCCGGCGCGCAGCCATGTTTAGTGACACTGTCATCTGAAACTGCGCTCAGGCGCCGCTGCCGGACAGCCGCAGCTGAAGCGGCACCGACCGTCCTGCATGCGTGTCTGAGACGCGGGCCGCGGCAGGCAGTGCACAGGCACACGCTCGCACTGCGCGCTGCGGGGCCGAGCAGACTGCTGCTCGAGTCCCAAAGAGACCTGAGCAAGCCGGTCCGCAGAGGATCCTGAACCGGGGCGGACCTACATTCCACGCCACCCCCGGTCCCCACCGGCCCCCGTGGCGTCTACCCGACGCAGGTACCCATCAGCGCCTCTGACTGCCCGGGGAACAGCTCATGCCTGGACGCAGGTTGACACCCGGCAGGTCAGAACCAGACATGGGCGCATGAAGTTTCCCTTAAAAACACGTCCAGGAGCAGCAGCAGGACACACACCCCCCCCCTGCACACGCACCACGGAAG
>RJWH01010544.1:0-16241 GCA_004363575.1 Solenodon paradoxus
GACCAGGTACATGGACAGGAACATCCAGAACAGGACCTGCTGCTCTTCAGGACTCTCAGAGATTCCCAGGAGCAGGAACTCTGACACCTCACTCTGGTTGCCTCCATCCATTTCCTTAACTTTCTGTAATATTAGCATCGACAAACATTTATACATGGGTACTCAACTGAACAAAGACATTCAAATAAATGAAATTAAGAATTTTCTTAGAATTAAAACTTCTTAGGCTAAATTTCACTTTAAAAAAAGTAGAATCAAGGTACGACAGACCATAGGAAATCTTATGTAGCTTAATGTTTTCAGTTCTTTGTAATCTGACATGCTCTCTATTATAAGACTATCATGTTTTAAATTATAGCATTTTATAATTCTCATGAAGTGTTTAAAGATTTAGTACATTTAATTGATATTTAATTCAGTGTTTCAATAAAAGTCATTGACATAATATAAATGGACAAAGAGGAAAAGTAAAACTATTATGCAGGAAATGAAAATATTATTGCTAATTTCTGACTGTATGATCTATTGAGGAAACATCAATCAGTAAGATGTCATTAGAAATCAAAAGGATTTTCATAAAACTTTAATGTAAGTTTGGGCTCAGACTTTTTTTAAGACTTCATCTCTTTATGTGAGAAGTGGGTCAGGGATTGAATAAAATTAATAAATAAAACACTTAATAAGATCTGGTCTGCATTGAGTACTCATAAGTATTATATATAGTGCTAATGAGGAATAACAAGGATCAGTATAATGTGATACAAATATCCACATCATCAGCAGACAAATCTATGCATTAAATGTTTACAGAATCAATCAGGACCTTCAGATTTTCCACAGAGAGAGAAAATAACATCTTAATAAATGAACAGACATACCGAGATTTTAGATATAACGGTAAAATTTTTCGATAGTGCATAGTCTGCAAAATTAAAATATTTGACCTAGTTGAGATCAACATTGTCACAGGACTTTTAAGAAAGAAAAATGCATTCAAATTACCTTTAAAAGTAAGTATGAAAGTAAGCTAAGATAATGTTGACACAAAGAGAATAACAAGAACACCCTGGAGGACTCTAATAATAACAAGACAATGATAGAAGGAAATGACAAGAAAACAGTGTAGTACTGCTGATGGATTGAATAGATCAGTGGAACTCAATGGAAACATCATATACAGACACAAGAACACGTCAAGTTTAGTGATTATTATGGTAGCACTTTTATCAGCATGAAAATAATAAAGGGCATTGAGGCAACTATTTTGGATGACATATAAGATATCTATATTTATTTATTGAACCTATCTCATGTGTACCACAGATTAAAATAACTTAATGTATCCCCTTTCCTTTTGAAAGGAATACAAACTTTCAAAAGAACAAAGGGATAGATGTATAAATAAGTTACAGTGAATTTCATTATGTCAGTATAGAGACATATGTTCACTTATTAATGTCTTTATTATTTGAGATGTGAGGGATGAAAAATACCAGCCTATATCATCTTGATTCAAGAAGTCATTATAGAAAGAAAGTCATGTGTATAATTCTCTCAGTGGAAGCTACGTTGTGCTTGAGGAGTGAACTATTGGTCAGCATGGCTGGAGTGAAGAGTGTGTGAGATATGGAATAATTCAGGAGAGTTGGGTAGGGCATGCAAAGTAGTGTTGTTGAGATTTTACAATGTTATTCTGATTGCAGTCAAGAATCTTAAAGTGTTTAACCAGAATATCATGTACATATTTAGCAATTATCCTTCTATTTTACCAATAGTATTTTGATAATTAGCACTGGCTTTTCATTTTTAATCACATGGTTTCTCTGTATTACATTTGGTAATGTGGAGCCACTCTTGCATTCTCACTATAAAACAATGAAATTGTTTTTATATTTTTTTCTGAACTGCTGTATTATTTTATTCAGAACTTTGTAGTCATATATATATATATATACATAAGAGGAAGGAAGCAATTAGTAATGAAGGCAGGTAGGCAAGAAGGAAGAGAAAGGAGGAAGACACGTTTTTATTCATTTTGTTGTTCATTTTATTTGTGACCCCCAGTTCTCCATCCTCAGGCCAAAAGCCAGGGTCTTTGGCCTGTAAGTGAACTAACTGCTCCCCAGGCACAGGCTTAACACCTGAGCCAGCAGGGCTCAGCATGTAGTCATATTTATAAGTAAGAATTATCATTTATTTTGTAGTATGCTATTCTTATTAGACTTTTGCTATGATTTGTTTGCATTATCTTCCATCATATGCTTGTATTCTTTTATTGTCAATTTGTACTCTTTTGAATTTTTTGATCTTCAATAATTTAAGATGTAAATTTAAAAATAAATCCCGTTGAATTCTTTCTATAAAATTTTCTTTTAATATATTGCAGTCTATTGAATATAAACCCCAAACTATGTGTACAGTTCAAGAAATACAAAAACATGTGCATTAAAAATAAGTAAAAGAATCTCAGATTTTACTATGAAACCACTATTAACATTTTGGTGTACTCACCTTTAATTTTTTTCTTTCAGTCACTTTTATTCACTCAGTGATGTGATGGGGGAATGTCCACCCTGTGAATATTATCATTTATAATCTTTTATTCTTGTTGCATTCACCTTTATTTTACTGCCTACATGATTTTTTCTTTAATTCCTCAATTTCAAATATTACCACATTTTATTCAGTTATGTTTCTCCTTCATTGATTTATCTAACTTAGAGAGTTTTCCAATGTAAAAATTTATCTCTCTTATTTTAGGAGAATATCTTTCATTCTGTTTTATTTCTGTTACAGTTATTGAAATTTATACTATAATGACATTGGGTATATAGTTAGCATTTCATTTTCTAGATGCTACTTCATGTATCCTAAAATCCCTCCATAGTAAAGTACCTTCTGGTTTTTTTAAAAATGAATAGAGAAAATAATGCTTTGAACAGATTCAATAGTGTAAAGAAAGATATCATTACAAGTATTCAGGTAGATAATCCTTTTGTGCAAAAGACATCATGAAAAAGAAAACTTAAATATATTAATTCATGGTATCATGGTAGGAGGACACTACAGTGTCAGAACACAGTGCTCACTATCAAGAAATTGGGGGTTTGGGTGAGGAAGAAAACCATGAAAATTAAAACTTTAGTGGAGCAGGTGGTAGACTTTTTGCAGCTGTGCTTGGAGATGCACTGACCCACCCTCCAGTGAAACTGTTGAAAGCATAGAAGGATTTTACATTTAATTCCATTTACATGGAATTAAAATCTGTGGAAAGGTCCAAAGCAAACAGCAAATCAAGGAACATCTATTTAAAAACTTCCTTAAATATTCAATAAGAGGTGTTGAAAGTAAAAGGATAGGAATAAATATCTCGTGCAAGTACCATCACTGAAAAACTGGAATGGGTATGTTTGTATTAAATATAAAAATAGATTTCAGAGTTTAAAATACATGGTAATTAAATTACTAGCAGTAAGTGGGAGCATTTTATAATGACAACAGGCTACATTAGTCAGGAAGCTACAACAATTATAAACAATGTGCAGCAAATACATGATACAAAAACAAATAATTCAAGAAGAATAGTGGGAGAATTCAGTCTTTCACTTCAATAATGGTTAGAACAACTAGGTGTATGATCCACAAGAAAACAGAAGACTTGAGTCAGTGGTTGTGGGCAGAGAGGCATGAGTGGGGGACAACTGGTGAAGGTATAGTGAAGAGAACCAGAAATAGTGGTCGATGTGATGTGTTATATGCGGATGTGAATTTTCTGTGATCCAGGCCCTACATCTAAATACTGCTATAATAAAACATCCTTCAATAAAATTAACTAAAACACTATCATCAACTCTCACAGACATCGATAGAACACTCTGCCCAACAGCAATGGAAAGAGATTCACCTGAAGTTGTACTTCAGGATAGGTGAGATGCTAGACCAGAAAACAAGAGTCAGATTGAAAAATGGAAATTACACAAAGTACATCCTCCCACTGGAGTGGTGTACAGTTAGAAATGAATAGCTGGAAATATTGGGAAAGCACATCTTCGTGGAAAATGAAGACCACATTCCAAAATAGCCACTGGGCCAAGACAAAAATAAAGCAAAACACAGAAATATTTTGAGACTGAATGAGAACCAGACACAATATGCCGGATCTCATGGGATGCAGCTAAAGCAGCATTTATTTGCAATGGGGATGTTGTAGATGCTTAAATTAAGACAGAAGGAAGATCTCAAATCGACAACTTAAAAGTGCTCCTGAAGGTACTGGGAAAAGAGAGAAAACTAAACCTAAAGTAAGCAGATGAAAATAATAAAGATTAGAACAAAATGAAAGAATAAAGAACAGAAAATCAATTGAGTATCAGGAGAATCAAAAGTTGCTCCTAGAAAGGATCAACAATGTAGACTGCTGGATTGTCAAGGGAAAAATAAGACACACATGACTGGAATCAGAAATGAAGGAGACTGTACTGCTAAGCCTTTGAAATAAGAACAATTATGACGCATCATGATGAAACAGTCTATGTCAAAAACTGGATAACATAGATGAAACAGAAATTAAAGTAGAAGGGCACTTACCAAAACTGATTTAAGAGGAGCTAAAATGTTTGAATAGACCTGTAACAAAAAGATTGAATTAGTAAGGAAAAATCTACAGAGAAAGAAAAATCCCGAACCATAAGATTTTATCATTGATTCTAGCAAACATTTAAAGGATGGACCAATATTTCAAACTCTTCTGAAACATACAGAACAGAAAGGGATACATCAAAGTCATTTTATGAGGCCAAAGACATCACAAGAAAACTACAGATTAATGCATCTTATGGATGAGAAAAAACATCCTCCACTAAGTACCAGCAACTTGTACAGCTAAGTTCAGTAACATATAAGAATTAAATACCATGGATTTATCCAAGGAATGTAAAATTAATTCAGCATCCCAAAATTTGTTAATGTGGTACATCATATCAATACAATAAGTTACAGAAAACACATGATCACTTCAGTAGATACAGAAGCATTTGATAATATCTGACACTTTCATGATCAAAACACCTAACAAAGCATGGAAGGAACATCCTCATATTGGTAAAGTATCTATGAAAAAAAAACCCACAGTCAATATCACACTTAATGGTAAAAAACTAGATACTTTCCCTCTGATAAGGAAGAATTCAGAGATACCGGTGTCATCACTGGAGGTTACTGCTAGAACAGTCAGTTAGGAAAAATGAGTAAGAGGGATCCTGACTGAAAAAGAGAACTTACCGGTCATACTTGGGCAGCGCTAGTAGGATCTACTCCCGGTGTCACTGTTAAGAGGAACCACGGGAATGTGTGTGGTGCTTAGCCCTGCGAGCCCCCTCTTTTTTGGAAGAAGCTTGCTTTCTAAATTGTGGGTGTGACCACGTCTCCCCTGTATCAGCTAAGTCTCCATTTCTTCCAGAACAGCCCATGTGCGTGACCAGGTGATCAGCCCCCAGGCTGCCTCATCCCCAGGGGCTCTCCGTTCTCTACTCCAGCAGTCACAGACTTGAAATTTTTTAAAACTTTATATCGTTTCTTTCTTAAAAAATTAAATTGTTTAAACTGGTACCTTTGTTTTACCACACTATATAAGTTTCACTATATACCTTTCAGGAGTATAAAGTCACACCTCTATCAATACGTATATCGCCCTGTGCCCGCCACCAGAGTCATAGTGCCACTCACCACTTTAGTTTGACCCTGTCTACCCCTTTTCCTTCTCTCTGACCACAACTCCCTGCAGTGACCCAACCCCAGGCACTCAGCCACCACCTTTGTTTCTACCGCAGAGGCAGAGCTCACCCACCCCCTAGACCTCATCAGAAACTGCTTCCTTCCACAGCCTGCTGCCTGGCTCCCAGGCCCTCGTGCGTCTTCCTGTCAGGAGGGTGCAGGAGGCAGGCAGCGCTGCTCTGAGTCTGGAAGAATCACCAGTTCTGACAGTGGGTGGTCAGGTGGCCTCAGGCACACAAACCCTCTGCAGTGTGGCTGGTGGAGAGGGCAGAGGATGTGGGGCAGAATGAACGTGAGTCCAACCCTAAAGTTGGGAAAGCGGCCCTTTGTGTGTCCTATGTTTCTCCCTTTGTGCTTGACCTTGAGGAGGGCGTGTGACTCCTGAGCCTCCTCACCTCACCTGGGAAGCCTTTCTTACAGGTTTGAGAGTCTTGTCAGCAGGGTTGTGAGAGCACTTTGAAAACAGGTGAGTAGTAAGATGATTGGAGGGATTGTATGACCCTGAAACACTAAGGAGGTAGATTATATGAAGTCTTTTTCTGAGTTGTATGTTTGTGTGATAGGGAAAATGGAAACTAGAGAAGGTAAGAAGGGAAAAATAAAGGAATGTGATCCTGTGACATCCAGACCTTACCTGCTGCTCTGTGCTGGTCTCTGCTGCCTCATTTTCCTCCTGTGTAGGATGAGAATTCAGTTAGGATATTAAGGACACCAAGACATTGCTTTCTGAGTAGGACTTGATTTGTCCTTTTGGTGAAAGAGCTGGAGGAGGGGAATTGTTGGATCTTCAGTGCCTGGATGAAAGGAGATGATTGACTAGAAGACAGTGCATCCACTTCTCATCCTGAGAAGCATGAGGGATGTGAGGATTGATGCTTGGATCCCAGGTTCATGAAGAAAGGGCCTATATTGTGAGCATATCAGGTCTATTTATCAGTTTTTGGGAGACCGTGGGGAAGCAATCCCATGATAACTTATTGTGGTGAACTTGGGTAATTGCCCATGGTTAATATCTGCAATTAATGTCTCAGGGACTTGGGGAATGAGTCTTGTTTATTATCAGTAAACCTCCTCTATATTGGGCAGCAATCTTCAAAGGTGCCCTAGGAGTTAGAGAAGGTCAGAAAGAAGAAGACCTCACACAGAGTGCCGCCTGGCTTTGAGTCCTCAGTGGATTGGAGAATCTCAAGCAATAAACTTGAGTTAGCAGCACCTCAGATTGCTAGTGACCCAGAGTACTAAGTAAAAGCAGTTACAGAGTAATAATATCACCTTAGCCTTCAAATTATTTCACTTAATAAAAATTTTCCATTGCAGTGTTAAGCATGAACTCAAAAAGAAGCAAACACATAAGGAAATTATCCTAAAAGCAAGAACCAACAGCTAAAAGATATTCTTGCTAATAGAATTATCAGATTGAAAAGCAATATTAAAGCTTGAAAATTTTGACTGGAAACTTTATAAACTGAATGAATAATATTTATCAGAACTCAATAAAAACACTCCATCAGGACTATAGACATCTCCTCATGTTCTCTTGCAGTCATTTTTTCCTGCAAGAATAATCAATTCTAGTAACAAAGTGAATCTTACTCCTGTTTCTACTTTAACAGAGTATGTGTAGTTTGTATACTTTTGTGTCTTTTCTTCCACTTAAAATTACATATAGGTGGTTTGTCCATAATGTATTAGGTTGTAGAATTTTCATTGCTGTGTGGTGTTCTATTTACCCACATGAATATTCTAGCTTATATTTTTGAAAATAGTCATCCTACTAGGTGTGAGGTGGTATCTCCTTATGGGTTTGTGTGCATTCCCTGACGATTACTGATTTTGAGTACCTCTTGTATATCAATTGGTCCTGTGTATGTCTTACTTGGAAGAATGGCTGGTCAGGTCATTTGCCCAGTGTTTAATTGGATTATTTGTTTTGTTTGAGTTCCTTATATGTTTTGATTATCACTGGTTGGTTAGATAAATGATTTGCTATATTTTCTCCTAATCTATACATTGCCTTTTGACTCACCTGATTGCTTCTTTGTTATTCAGAAGCTTTTTTAGTTTCATCTATTAATATATGTTTATATTTGCTTTTGTTGCCTGAATTTTTGGTATCATCTCCATAAAATTACTGCCAAGACACATATCCAGTAAATTTCCCCATTTGTTTAGTTATAGGAGTTACGGTTTCAGGTCTACTTTGTATCCATTGTAACCCACTTTGAGTTGGTTTTGCATGTGTTTTAACATAAGGGTCTAATTTTATTCTTTTGCTGGTTTTCCCACCACCTTTTATTGAATAAAGTATCCTCTCTTGGTTGTGTATTCTTTATTGAAAATTATTAGACTGTATGTGCTGGGGATTATTTCTGGACTTTCTGTTATCTTCCATTGTATATGTGTCTGTCTGTATGCTGGAACTCTAACTACAGAACTAGAACTCTTATTATAACTTTCTTGTATAATTTGGGAATCAGGAAATATAGTTTTTCCAGTTTAATTCTTTTCCCTGAAGATTGATTTAACTATTCATTGTCTTCTTTTGTTTCACATAAATTTTAGATTTGTTGTGTCTATTTCTGTCTATAAATGACATTGGCATTTTGATAAGGATTGCATTGAAACTATAGATGGCTTATATATCTTTATTTGCATGCTTTTGAATTTATTTAAAAATTTTATTTATTCAAATAACGTTGGTTTATAACATTATATAACATTTGTAGGTATACAGCATTATATTTAAAAATCTCTACATACTATTTCATGATCACCAACAAAAATCTGGATCATCTCCTACCATAGAGTTGGTCCTCTTTACCGAATTTACCCTGCCAATCCCCTTCTACTTTCATTCTGGTAAACACCATTTTGTTAATGTAATTGAGGAGGTTTTATTTGTTTGTTTTCACTTATTTTATTTTGGTAAGGTTGATTTAAAACATTACATGGCTTGGTTTAAAACCTTCCTTATCTTTTTACTCTGGTAACCACCTTTCTGTCTTTATAGTTTATGAGTTTGTGTTTTGTTTTGTTTTTTCTTCTTCCACATATGAGTAAGTTATGTAATACTTGTTTTTCTCTGTCTGACTTTATTTTGATCACCATAATATCCTGTAGGTCTATCAAAATGGTAAAATTTTATCTATTGTTTTAGCTGAACAGTTTTTCATTACTTTATATGTATATACACATATCATATATTTATCCATTCATCCATAGATGGGCACTTAGTTTGTTTCTAAATATTGGAAATTGAAAACAATAAATATGGGGGTACATATTTTTTTTTCAAATTCATGTTTTTTTATTGTGCAGATAAATACCTAGAAGTGGAATAGCTGAATCATATGGCAGTCCTATCATATTTTTGAGAAATCTCTATACCATTTTCCATAATGACTATCCTACTTTATTTTTCTACCAGTTTCCTTGTCTCCACATCCTCACCAATATTTTTTTTTAAATAATTACCATTCTCACAGGTAATGATGTATTTTGTTGTTGCTTTGGTTTACATTTCCCTAATAATAAGAGATGATGAACATCTTTTCTTGTGCCCATTGGCCATCTGTATGTCTTCTTTGAAGGGATGTCTATTCAGATTATTTAACTGGATTGTTTTTCTTCCTGTTGAATTTTAAGTGTTCTTTTCTCATTGGATATTAATGCCTTGTTTAATAGTTAGTTTTAAAGTATCATCTCCCTTTCACTGTGTTACATTTTTGTTTTAGTTATGGCTTCTATTACTTTACAGAAATGTATTAGTTTGATTTAGTCCCGTTTGTTAATAGTTTTCTTTTTGTTTCCTTTCCTGTTGGAGAGATCTTTGTTATTTTTTCCTTAAGACACCTTTGACCATTGGGGTGTTTTGTGGTTCCATAAAATTTTAGGATTTTTTTTGTTTTATTTCTGTGAATAATGCTGTTGGGATTTTGATATGGATTGCATTGACTATGTCAATTAATTTTTGTAAAATGGTTATTTTACCAATATTAATTATTTCAATCCATGAGCATGAAATATCTTTGTATTTCTTTCAACAATGTCTGATAGTTTTCAGTGTACAGGTCTTTCACCTCCTTGGTTAAATTTATTTCTAGCTATTTTATTCTTTTTTGGGGATTATTAATGGGATTTTAAATTTCTCTTTCTGTTATTCATTGTGTATAGAAATGTAAAAGATTTTTGTACATTTATTTTGTATACTACAACTTTACTGTATTTGTTTATTATTTTTAATAGTTTTTAGTGGAGTCTTTAGGGTTTTCTATATAAAATACCATGGTATCCACAATTAGTTATAGTTTTACATTTTCCTTTCTAAGTTGGATAAGTTTTATTTCCTTTTCTTGACTGTGTGTGTTGGCTAGGTCTTGCAAAGTATATTTTGAAAAATAATCATGAAAGTAGACATCCCTGTCTTATTTCTGACCTAGAAGAAAACATTCAGGTTTTTGTTGTCGAGTATGATGTTGACAGTGGCCTTTATTATGATGTTGAGTCCTCTATACCTGTACTTTGGAGAGTCTGAAAAATCATAAATGGCTGTATAATTTTGTCAAATGCTTTTTCTGAATCAGAGATAATGGCAGATGTTTAATCCTTCCCTTTGTTGAGGTGGTATATCACTTTAATCGACTGGCAGATGTTGAACCCCCCTTGTATCCCTGGAATAAATCATCTGATCATGGTACACGACCCTTCTAATGTATTGTTGAATTTGGTTGCTAGTATTTTGTTGAGAAATTTTTCATGAATATTAATCAGAGATACTGGTCTGTAGTCGCTGTTGTTTTGTTGTGTGATGTTCTTGTTTGGTTTTAAGTTTCAGGGCAATGCTAGCCCCCAAAACAAGTTTGGAAGCATTCCCTCCTCTTTAGTTTTGGAAGGGTTGGGAATGATAGGTGGTACCCCATTTTTGAAATTTTGGTAGAATTTGTCAGTGAAGCTGCTGGTCCAACGTTAATTTTTCAGGAGACTTTTGATTACTGTTTCAATATCCTTACTCACAATTAATCTATTTTGGATTTTCTATTTTTTTCCTTTTTTAGCCTTAGAAGATTATATTATTCTGGGAATCTGTACAGCTCTATATTGTTTAATTTATGGGTGTATGTTTATTGATGTTCTCAGTTTGCACTTGTTTTGTATTTCTGTGGTATCAATTTTATCTTCTCTTTCATTTCTGATTTTATTTTTTAACATGATAATTGTATTATTTCTTTTGTTTACATCATTATATGCATTTTAGGATATTGAATGGCACCTCATCCTGTGTTTATTTCACACCACACTCACTACCAGAGTTATAGTGCCCTTCACCAATGCCTTGTTTCCTCTTTTTCCTTCACTACCTTCCTGGTACCCACTGCCTTGCGTCCTGTGAATTTTGTTGGGTGTTTTCACTTGTTTTGTTTTGCATAAGTGCATTTTCTGATTTCATTTATTTGAGTATTTCTTCTTTTTTATGAGTCTGGCTTAAGATTTACCATTTTTGTTTATTAAAAAAGTAAGAACCTGCTATTGGTATACTGATCTTTTGCTTTCTGTTTTTGATTTCTATGTTATTTATTTCTGTTCTATTTAAATTTTTTTCTTCTGTTAACATGGGCTTTGTTCTTTTTCTAGTTCCTTCAAGCATAAGGGTAGATATTTTTGTTTGAGCATCTTCTTGTTTCTTGAGGACTTTGTTGCTGTAAACTGCTCTCTTAAAATGGCTTTTGTGGCATCCCATGATTTCTGGAGGGTCATGCTCATTTTTTTTTGTATTTAAATGATTAAAAATAATATTTTAAAATCTCTCATTTAGTACCTTTGTTTACCCACTGGTGGTTCAGTAGCTCTTTTTTAATCTAGAAAAGCCTTTATTTTTTTTCCTCACATCCATTTTGTTGATAAAGTGTTCTTGACTAAGTGTTGCTTAGTTTTTAATTTTTTGGTATATTGAACGTGTCATTTCACTATCTCTAAAACTGGTTTCTGATAAGAAACTTGACATTAGTTTGATTGAGTGTTTTGTAGGCTGCATAATTCACTGTTGGTGGAATATTAATTGGTATGAGCATTATGGAAAGCAGTATGGAGGCTTCTTTAAAAATTAAAATAGGAATAACGTATAATCCAATAGTGCCTCTCCTGGGTATATAAACACAGGGAAAAAATCAATATCACATTCTATATCCACATTCTCATGTTCATTGCAATATTGTCCACAATAGCCAAGATACAGAAACAAGTAACTTAAGTGTCTGTTAATGGATGAATGGATAAAGTAAGTATACTCTGTATGTACTCTGGAATATTACTGAGATTTGAAAAAGAAGGAAATTCTGTCATTTGTGACATCACACATGAATATTTAGGATATTCTGCTAAGTGAAATAAGATAGATACAGAAAGAAAACACTTCATGTCCTTATTTCTATGTGGGACATTAAAAATTGAATTCATAGAAGCAGAGAGTAGAATTGTCATGATCAGAGATAGAGAGATGGTGATAAATGTTACAAAATCATAGTTATGCAGAGTTAATAAATTATAGATATATACTATAGAACATGATGACTGTACTTAATAAAACTATATTGAATAGTGGTAATTTACCAAAAGAATAGATTTTGGATGTTCTCACCAGAAAAAGAAAAAAAGTAAGTGAGAAGGCATATATGTTAATAAACTTGACTATGTTAGTAATTTTGCATTGCTTATATATCTCAGATCATCAAGTTTTATATCTTCAATAGATATAATTTTAAATAAAAAGTCCAGATGAAAGTATGTCTTCACATTTGTCATGAGAGTGCCATAAACTTTATTTACAAATGTCTCTATGTCAGTGTTCTGGTGGGTGGGTGAGTAGTTATAATCTAGAACATCTGCGGTAGCCCTAGATGATAGGAATGTTTTATAGTTTCAATATTATGGAAAATTATCATCTTTACCTATAATTATGTATTTATTAGGCTAGCAAAATGAATAAAAACGGTAAAACAGTTTTGGTGAGATCTTGGTATTTGCAGTACATTTTGATAGCAATTTGGTAGTATAGACATGAGCTTTAAAGCTATCCAGAAGTATATGTGGATATAGGGTAGGAGAATAAATCACAGGGAAAAGTTATGTTTGTTGAGATAACATTTTTAATATTCAAAATTTAATTCTTCAGCAGCACATTTAGGCAATCTTTGGTAAAAGTATAATGTAAGAGTTTTGGCACACATCAAAAGGTATAATTATGGCAGATGTATAAATTATGGTATTATATGGATTTCACTTACAAAATTCTGGTATAAAAGAGGAATACATAAATCTATTTAAAAGGTAGAACTAAACATATCGATTATTGATAATTGACATAAATTGTAAAAGATGCATGTCTGTCAGTGCATGAGAAGCTGCAAACCTGTGTTGTTAGTAAGTTTTTACTTTAAATTTAAGTACCAAGTAAGCATGGTTTCAAAGGTAGAATGAAATCTATCCTGTGGGTAAATCCCAATAAGTAGGCAGTTCTACATTAAATCCCACAGTGTTCCCATTAGAATGATTTTAACACAGTTTCACGGTCCAGGCCATTAGTGATTTCATATCACCAGGTCCTGAGAGTGAATTTAATTATCTTCTGTTGCTCAGCTTTAATTCACAAGAACTCCACCCAGAAATCTAATGTTTACTGAAAATATACTGTATGCTAGGAACTAAACCTTTAACTGCTTACATACATTTTCCTTTATCACAAACAGTGCTTTACAGACATCATTATTGTGGGGTTCGAGTCACTCAAAGAATCCATGATAAAGTTAGGCAAGTGAGCAAGCAGGGATTTAATTAGAGGGTAAAGGAATGGAGCCAACCAAGAGAGGTCCAGACACAGTCCACTGTGCCAGCGGTCTGGGTTTTTAAGAAAAAAACCCACATGGTGAGGAGAGGGTCAGCAGACCAGGTTTCAATTCCTGATTGAGCAACATTACATTATCCTTTGAAGTTACTGGTGGTCTTCTTTAACCTGTGTCATTCCTTTGTTTCTTAGTGGAGGGTCCGTTCTGGTCACATATTACACATGAGACACATCTCACATGTCAAACTCGTCCATTTGCTTTTCCTTATCAATCTGGATGTTTGCATGCATTCCATGACTGGGTGGTGGTGCCAGAGATAATTCACTGTCCTGATACCTGAACTTTAACCCCTGGTCTAAGGCTTGCTTTTGTGGGGCTTCTGACGTTCCTGCCTTTTTCTTTTTAAAATGGGGAGAAAAAGATTGGAGATGGAGGAATTGGGAGTAGGGGCGCAGTATCTCTCAGACTACTTCCTGCTGAACTGGGTGCCAGATTCCTGTTTGGATTCCTCCTCTTCCCCAGGGCTGGTTCTGAAGTGTGACCGTTTGCCTTCAGCAGTGTTTAGAGGCTGGTACCTGTATTCTCTTAGGAAGAGTACATGCTTAATTTAATTTTGGGTTATGGATTTAATAGTTTTTTGGAGGAACTGATTGAACAGCTTTAAGGCATGAGTCAAGGGAAATAAAGGCTATAATGAGTATAAGAAGAGTTAGTAGGGGAAGAAGAAAAGTGAGCCATGAAGGTGGTTGTAGCCAACTTCCTGCTATATTTTGCGTGGGACTGGAGTTCTGGTTGTATTTGTGGAGCCATTCAGCCTGTGCATATGTAGCTTCAGTGTTGGTTTCTACCTTGCTGGGACTGTTGATACATGTACAGCAGGTTTCGTTAATTGCTGTACAAACTCTGCCCTGTTCTGCCAAGAGATAATCTAAGGCTAAACGGTTATCAAGTACTACATTGGCTAGGGAATCCAATGACTGAGAGTGCCGAAAGGCTGTGCCCCATGTTTCGAGAAAGTTCTTCTCCAATTGTGGGGTTTACTAGGTACTCAGGTGCTATGGCATTTATGACAAGATTGCCTGTGGCTGTTTCCCCCAAAAGCTGGAAAGGGTTGACTGCGCTAGTGTGAGTGTTGGTGTGGACGGGGTGCAGATGGACTTCCTGCAATAAAGGGAGGTCTTGGTTATATTAGAGTATTGTTTCATTGGTTCACTTAGTGAAAACATGCTGCTAGTGGAGTCTTAAGGTTAGTGTAGAGGAGGTGAGGGGGTCTAGAGACTGCTCGCCATGAGTAGTCACATGAGATGAGGAGTGAGGACTGGTTTTGGAGAAGGGTGTGGGAAGTGTCATTTGGCAGATGGTCTGCCTGCAGGATAATTCTGTGAGAACCAGGGAACTCAGGGTTGCTGTGGCAAATCCAGTATGGTGTTAGGTCTTCTCCTGTGGCAATGTTTTGGGAGAAGTTGATGAGGGAATTTAGTAACTATTCCTCTTTCATGCCTTTTAGTGTGGTGATGGAGTAGAGGAGCAGGTAGGGGAGATGGGCCATATTAGTTAGTTGCTAGAAGTAGAAGATGAAAGTATAGAACTGAATTTGATCAGGGGTGAAGTCCTGCAGATCCTCTTGGAACCAGAGATCTGTGACGAAATTAAGGAGGCTTTCTGTACTGCAAATGTGGTGATCCCAGACAAACCAAGGTAGATTATTGCTTACAATTTGTAGTTAGGAAAGAGCCTGAGGAAGATCCATAAGGCGGAACCTGAATGACTCAGATGAACAAGGGACACATCATAGGTGACTAGTGAGATTGGCACAAGAGGAAGCGTTAAGGTGTAGGGGAGACTGCAAGCCCACTTGACCTTCAGTAAAGATAGACAAGCCAGCCCAGGGGAAAGGGGAACAGTTTTGGTGTATCACAGCCAAGGGGAAAAGCAGAGCCCACATGATTACTAGGCTGATAAGAAGTCTGAGCCCAGACTTTGACATGTGGAGGGTTAGAGCTACAGGTCTTTTGAGATCTTTAAAGTGAGATCTCTGGTGGGCGTGCACCTGTAGTGGGACTTAGGGTCTGTGGGATCCAGTGGGAAGGCAGGAGGGTCGGCGGAGTCCTCTGGTGGCAGTGTGTGCTCGCCTCTGAGTCCTGCAAGTTGGTGAGTTTTAACCTGGACATATGGATCCAGGGGGTGACACCATAAGTTTTTCAGTGGAGGGAGTAGTGAGAAGAACCAAGTGAGGGCCAGACCAAAAGGGGGTTAAGGGATTTGGGCTGTAGAGATTTTATATAGACATGATCTCCTGGGGAGACCTGAGTGGGGGGCTTGTCCTGTGTTGTTGGGGGAAGCATATATTCTTAGCATATTCCCCAACCAGGGTGCGAATTTGCAAAAGAATGGATAGATAGACCCCATATTGTGAGGAGGGTGGAGGCAGATTGCCTATGATCAAAGGCCTGCCATACATGAGTTTGAATGGGCTGAGCAGGTGTGCTTTTCTCGGGGTTGACCTAATTTTTAGGAGCCTGGGGAAGAAGTTCCAACCAAGGTAGTTGGGTCTGGGTTGTGAGTTGGGTGAAGTGTAATTTCAGAATCCTGTTTATTCTATTTCCCTGACAACTGTGGTCTGTATGGTGT
>RJWH01010545.1:0-16253 GCA_004363575.1 Solenodon paradoxus
TTAACATGATTCCCTCCAGGTCCCTTCAGCTTTTTGCAAAGGGTAAAGCTGAATTGTATTCCATTGAGTATATAATCAAAAGCTTCTTTATCCAGTGATAGGTTATTGGATGTTTAGATTATTTTCTTGTCTTGCCTATGGTAAGCTGTGTTATGAACAGGGAGGTACAAATTTTATTTTCTCATTAGAATTTTTGTATTCTGTGAGTATATGTAGAGGATTGGGAATGCTGGTTTGAACAGTAGCTCCATTTAGCAATATTTTGATACTAAAAGAGAAGAAGTAGAGAGACTGAGAGAATGAGCTTATGATTGGACAGAACAATACAAGTATAACTGTGGAGAATGAAGTGATAAAAATCCATTTGCAAGAGACTAATGACCTAATAGTAATTCCAGTAAAAGCAGAACATATCTGTGGAGCTGTGCAATGAAAAAGAATAGGAAGTATTAGGGAACAGTATTTGCTGTGGAGTATAAGTTATCAAGTGTGGGGCTTTAATTAAAAAAGTGTTTTTTTGTTCACACTGGGTTGTTCCCCTCACCTG
Organism: Solenodon paradoxus; assembly: GCA_004363575.1. Taxonomy (NCBI): domain Eukaryota; kingdom Metazoa; phylum Chordata; class Mammalia; order Eulipotyphla; family Solenodontidae; genus Solenodon; species Solenodon paradoxus. The sequence continues at coordinate 548 of RJWH01010545.1, forward strand.
GACTCGATTCCAACGGTGTGTGGTCTGTGCTCCTTCAGAGGAGAATGACCTAACTTCTACTCTAACAGGGCACACTGGGGTTAATTTTTAAGAAGAGGTGTTTACGATCTGCAGTTATTTAGAAGATCCAGACTGCTTGTGTTGGGTATGACCCTGCAAAACATTTCATCAGTAATTCATATCAATCTCTTCTCTCATGTGGAGTTTTCACATAAATATTAAATTTTATGTAATAGATTAGTAGAAACTAGTACTAGATTGTTACTTTGCCACATTTCAATAAAGGTAGGCTGCATGTATTTTTTTTACTTATTTTAAAGAAAGGCTACAGGCAGGAATGAAGGCTAGTAGGTAGGCAGGCAGGACGACAGAGGAGGAAGAAGCATTTTATTTCTTTCATTTAGTTGTTTAACTTGGTTGTTCCACCCTGGCCCCAAGTCTTGAACTGGGGACCATGGGATGCATGTGGACTGCACTTTGGTGGACTACACTGTTAGGCAATAGGGCAGGTTACATTTTGCACTTTGAGAAGACTTTACTTTCTTTTAAATTGACTATGCAAGCTCTTTGCAAAGCTTATTTCCTGGGACCTGAATTTTTCTTTATGGCATGCTTTGAAACAAAAATTGGATTTTTCCCATCACTTAGGTTTTTGCCTTTAGTGATTATATTGATGGAAGTAGTATTACGGGAATGTTTGAAAATATATAAATTTTGTGTGATCTTCTATCAGTCAGTCGTATTGTGTCCCCATGGGAATTTTAGGCATAGGATGTCCTTCAGTTTTCTAAGTAGTAATTATATCTTTTATCCTCATCCTATTTCATTTTGTTTTCATTATTGCTACCTTCTCTAATATTGAGATCAGATCTTATTTTATTAAGAAAAATTTGACAAGTAATATTGTGTCATTTTAAGGAGTCCTCATATTGACTTGATACATTTATATATTGCCGGATGATCACCAGTATGACACGAAATAACACCTCTACCATGACACATAATTTTTTCTTCTTTTTGTCCAGAAACTAAGATTAGTCTCTTTAGTAGGTATTTAGTAGAGATATCTATTAAAGCATGGTTGATGATTATCATTGTATCGGGTAATTTGATTACTAGTACTTTTTTTTTCAAGTTGTTTGTCCCTTTAAACAACATCTCCCCCGATCTCCCACTCTCAGCACCTGCTGACCTCCATTCAAATGTTTTCAGATTGCATGCATAGTGGTATCATCCAGTACTTGTCTTTCTGTCTCTGACTTCTATCACTTAGCATAATGCTTCCATTTCGACCATTGTTGCAAATGTCAGCATATCCCTCTTACTCCAGGGTGAATAATACCCCTGTGTATGTGGATATGCTTCATATTCTTTGTCCATTTAATCATTAATGGACACTTAGGTTGTTTCTATAGTATGGTTATTAGGACTAATTCTGAAATAAGCATGCGGCGAAGCTATCTTTATGGTATACTGTTTTTATTTCCTTTGCATATATAACGAGAAATGGGATTTCTGAATCCTATCGTCCTTCAATTTTTATTTTTGAGAAAAGTGAATACTGTTTTCCTTAGTGGCTGTGCTACTTCACATTTCCACCAACAGTGCACAAGGATTCTCATTTTGTCACACCTGCCAATATATCCCTGGTCTTCTTGATGTCAAGCTTTCTTAGAGTTATGAGGTGATAACTCACTGTTGTTAGGAATTGTGTTTTTCTGATGGTGAGTGATGTTGAGCACATTTCCATGTTCCTATTTGCCACTTGGGTGTCTTCTTTGGAACAATGTCTACCTAGGATTTCCTTGACATTAATCTTGGATTTATCTCGAATTGTCTTTATTATGAATGTGATACCCAAAGCGTAAGCACCAGAAACGACAATCCACCTGGTGGATGATATCAAACTAAAATGTTCCTGCCCAGGTGAAAACAAGATAAGTGAAAGGCGTAATTTCAGAAAGTTACCATTATGTTCTCCCATCCTGTGGAACACATCCTTTGAGTCCAATTGATGATCCCATCTACCTTCTCATGTTTATATACATAGAAATTATAATTTTATTTCTACAAGTAGAAGTTATACAATATATACGGATAGAAATGATAACATCTGATTCTATGTCATTTAAAAATTTTGAGAAGCATATTCTTATTTACCTGACACTATTTTATTGATGTACTTTTGGTTTACAATACTGTATAAATGTCAGGAAAGCAACTTCACACCTTGATAAATGTATGTCACATTGCCCCCACTTCTAAGTTCTAGTACCATTCAAATAACAAATTTACCACCATGCTTATCATTCCAATTATTTCCCATCCCCTCTGGTAAAAAACCGCTTTTTTCTCAAAGTTTTGTTTGTTTGCTTTGTTTCTTTATCTTCCAGGCATGAGTAAAAAACCATCCATATTTTTATTTCTCTTTCTGACATAATTTGTTTGCTATCACCCTCCAGGTCCATGCATGTTGTTGCAAATGGCAAGATTTCATGTTTTATCGATGCATAGTATCCAACTGGGGAGATTAGCATATTTTTAAATTTTCCATTTCCAGGTCTTTGCCAATTTGCTAATATTAAACCCATATGGGTAGGAGCCATTTATTGTTTTTTATCTTCCCTTTCAGAATTTAGTGCTACAATTTTACTTCAATTTCATTTAGCACACCTATTTCGATGACACTCTATTTAGCTAGGTTTCTTTTCCTTGCCATTCTTTTTATTTTATGAATACTCATTTGGATATTTTTTAAGGAAAGTTGCAGGCAGGAATGAAGGAGAGTAGACCGGTGGGCCGAAGAGGAAGGAGGAAGCAGCACCTTCATTTATTTTTATTTAGTTGTTCACACTGGTTGTTTCCCAATCTCATCAGGGACTTGACCCAGGGGTATGTGGTCAGCTCTCCTTCAGAGGATATTACCCCAACTGCAATCTTTTTCTCTAGAAGGACACACATTTGTAAGGTCCCCTAAGTGAGCAATGCAGGTAAATTCCGGCATTGTTGTGTCTGAGAGCATAAGGAAGAAGACTGAGGACAATGAAAATAATGCATGAATGACAGAATGTACTCAAAGATGGATAATTGAAAAATGAGAAACATAGGCACAGAAGAGGCAGGATTGGTCAACTCTAGAGTCTATCTAAGAAGCTTGTTGTAAGATAAGGAATGGAGTAGGACCACACTAAGTCCACTTAGGTATGAAAAATGGGTTCAAATCAAAGTCCAAATGTAACAGCAACATTCATTCCACCAGGACCCTGTAATAACAGTGTTGTCTGGAATTCTGGTGGTGGGTGTGGTCGGTAACACAGACTGAGATGCATTCTCAGTTTCTAGATGGAATTTAGCATGTGAATGAAAGAAATAATAAATATTACTATAAAATAGGAACAGTGTATTCAAGTGAACATGGAAATTGTATAGGCATAGCTGTCATAACAATTAGCTCAGGGACCCAAGGGGGCCACTCTGATGACATTAGTGGAGCATAATCGGCTCAGTTGTGTTTGATTCCATGCAACTCTGTTGCTTCAACCCCACACAGATGCCTGTTCTCTCTGCATCTGGCTCCTCTGTTGAATTCTTCATTCACAGAGATTTTCCCTCATGTAGTGGACTGGCCTTCTGAAACTTGAATTGGCTTAATCGCAGTAGAGCCCATGTTTTTAGTTTTTCCCAGAGAAATAAATGCCCCTTACATTGTGATCCATTATGCATGCACACAAATAAATGTACATGCACACAAATACACATCTATGCAAACATACACACTTACATGTACCTGAACAAAAGTAATTGTGAAATATTATGTGTTACTTTATACACTGAACTGTTATTTTCTTTGGTGTTTGATATATTTCATTTACTTCTTTTTAATAGTATTTTATTGAGGTAACGTTAAAATTAAAAATCTCAAATGTGGAGGTTCCCCATAGGTGCCGGTTCCCCATTCCTCACACATATGTTAGCACACCTTGACCTCTAAGCACTGGTTCAAGTGTTCTTCACCAGTGTCTAATGGCCTCCGCCACCCTTGTCCCTCCATCACGTTTCCTATTGGTGAACTCAGTTCTATTCCAAGTGCCCAAGGGTTGGTTTTGTTACTTCTGTTCCTTTCGTATGTCTATTCACATTCCACATGAGTGAGGTATATTAATTCAGATAGTATTTCAACTAACCCAAGTCTGGTGAAAGAACTGGGGAATGTCTAGAACATTGAAATAGCAGTCTAGTGGGGAAAATTAGAATTAACTTTAAATGTAAAATTTTCAGTTCTTCCTCTCAAGTAAGAATATGAGGAACTTTCTTTTTCTGTGGTGGTGATAAATCGTTTATGAAGTCTGAAGGCAGAGAGAAGAGTTTTCGACTGGAGAGGGGGTGCATCTCAGATACACCAATGTGTGAGACTCCATACAGAGGGTAGCAGATATATACAGTCTATAAACCCTGAAGCTGTGACTTCCGGTCAAAGAAAATCATGTGTGTGGCAGGAGCAATGTGGATAAATACAGGACAATGAGTGAATGAGACTAGTGAGTGGGTTATGAAGAATAGAGCCTCATGTTAGAAGGTATGGAATTTTGACTTCATTCTCCATTGAAGAAACAGGGGGATGTTTATTTTATTAATCAACTTAGGAGTTCACCTGTAAATTGTCTGGGTATGATCATTGGATAGAGGTTGTTGGCCTGTGATAGATTGGAACGATGACCATGAACAAAATAAATTTGTGCAATAGGGAATTGAGAGTTGGCCATCGGTAGAGACATTTGAAAGCAGAACATAAAAATCAGTCTCATCTCATCACCGGTGATAAAAATGCATTTATTAACAGAAAGGACCTGACCTGTGCCCTTATCTTTACTTTGTTGATGAAATCTCCACCAGACCAGAAGGATGGATACCAACTCCCTATGTTTTGAGTGAGGATATGAATATTTAGATTGGTTTGGTTGACTTTCCTATTTGAAACCACTGCTTCATGGTAGAGCTGAGATTCAGAATCCTTTTTTCTGATTTCAAAAATTTTGTATTAAATATCCATGCAAGTGTTACCATTTCATCTTTTAAATCCTCCCAATTTTGTAGCATGTTGTATATTTCATTTTGTGAATTGTATTTTCCCCTTATTTTTTCTAATAGGATATTCAGTGAATAAGTTGTTTTGACTCCACACATATGTGACTCTCCTTTTAATAAATTGCTTTTTATCTGCTTTGCTAGCTATCCCGGTTATCAAGGGAATATAATCTGGTTTGGTTATAGGAAGCCAGATCAAAAGAAGTTAGTTTCTCATCATAACACTTCAGGGTTCACCTGAGCTTATTACGTGCAGCACCTCATGTCCTTTCTCTTTCCTTTATTATTTGAATGCTTTGTAAAATTCACATGTAAGCCATATGATCCTGGGAATTTTCTTACTTGGAGATTATATAACTCCTTGTTTATTGCTTTTCTGTTTAGGATTTCTATTGTTAGACTTTCCTATTTTCTCCTGAGTTAGTCTTGATGGTTGCATGTTTCTAAGCATTTACTCATTATACTAGGTTACCGAATTTGTTTTCATATAATTGTTCATACTAATTCTTTCACATCCTTTTTGTTTGTCATCAGTACATATTAATTCTTGACTTCTAATTTCTTGTTCTAATTCTTTTATCCCCCTTCAGCATAGCTTTATACCCCTTAATCTTTGAAATAATAAAAATCTTACATTTATTGATTTTCTTTTGTTTTTCTTTTCTTTATTTAATTTATATCCACTTGAATCTTTTTATTTTATTCTTCTATTAAGTTGAAGCTTAGTATTTTAGTTTAGTTTATGAGTAAAATTTGCTTTCTGGCCTGCTCTGGTGTTTCAGACTTCAAGTATGCAACTCCAGTGTAGTCCAAATGAATCCCAAGAGTGCAAGTTCATAGTCAGGAGCCAGGAGGAACAAAAAGAACAAATACATAAATTAATCATTAAATGCTACTTTCTCCTCTCCCTTGCTATCTGACTGCCCACTTGTCTTAATTCTTTCCTGCTTTCTTCCCCTTTCAAAACGAAGATAAAGAAAATTAGCTTGTTAATTTGAGATTTCCTATGCGCAGTTCAAAACAATCAAGACATAGTTTATTTTTTAATGTGTTCGTTGCTATAAACCTGTCTGTTGGTACTGTTTTTTCTGAATCCCCTAAGTTTAGGCATGTTGTGTTTTCATTTGTTTGTTGAAATAGTTTAAAAGTTCTTCTTAATTTTCTCTCATTACATGTTCTCTTTTAGAGTATGTTTGTAGTTTCCACATATTAGAGTAGTTTGCAAGTTTAGGTGATTTCTAGTTTCATTCCCTTGTGAGGAGAAAATGATATTTGGCATGATTTCAACATTCCTACATTTGTTAAGACTTATTTTGTGACCTAGTATGTGACCTATCCTGGAGGATGTTTGTTGGATTTGAGAAGAATATATACTTTGCTGCTGTTGAATAGAAATTGCTCATTTGCTTATTCTTAGAGCTGTTCTTCCTGAATATTCCAAATTATTTAAAATTTATTTTTATGAGGAAAAAAGAATATTAAAATATATTTTAATATATGTCTATTCTATAGCTCCTCCAGTTCTTTTACTTTCCTTAAAATATTTTCATGCATATTGCACTTAATTATTAACATCGATAATGAAATCTCTTCATTATTTGGCTTACATTAAGTAATTCTGCATTTAATAACTCTTTTAAGGAGCAGTTGTGTTAAAAACAGGTCTGTGCATGCTAATGAATATATAATATAAAGCAAGCTATGCTTAGTTTTCAAATTGTTTTGACACCAAGTTCAACTTAATGTGACTTTCCATATAGAAAATAATTTTAGTCCATTATAAGCATTTACATGTTTAGTCATGGACAGTGTAACATACCTACTGGTGTAACCGATCGCCCAAATATATATGGTCTCAATTAGTGGTCAATGTCTGACTCCTAAAAAATGCAACTTTAATCCAGGATTCATTGAATTTACTAAAAACTAGAAGCTATTGTATTGCTCTTCTCCACTTAACTGGACAATCTATTCTGTGGTAAAACTTTCAGGTAAAATCATATGTCTTTACAATATTGTGGTACCAAAGTATTTTAATACTAATTTCATAGAGGATAAAAACGTGAAAACAGTTCAAGAAATACATTAACAAGCAAAAATAGATGGGAAATGAGGAACACATAGTTTTGACTTTACTGAAGAAAATATTAGGAGATTGGTCTACAAAGGAAACTGCTTATGGAAAATCGGGTTACGGACTTTAGAGTAGGAATTTATGCTACAAGTCTAGCTCTATAATTTTATGAATTAAAAAGACGTATTAAAGTAATTTTGCTTCAGGCTGAGATACATGCCTCACTTGGTTCTATTCTTTACTCACTGTGGCCTTTATTTTTAAAAGCCTGAAAATTGTTATTATAATTTGTGGAAGAATATTTAGTATCTGAACTAAACATTTTCAGTCCTGAGTTTGGGTTTCAAGCATTTATTCAATATGATTAAATAATACAAGAGTAAATTGTGATTTGTCTTCAGAATTGATGTACCATCAAACAGGACACCAAAATATTTTTTAGAAAAACACGGTTAATGTATATTTATAGTGATATCAAATACCACAGATATTGGATCAGTCAAAGATTTACATTCTTTATGCTAGAGGATAAAATGACATATATGATTTATTTGAAGTTTTTAGATTAAAAATTTATATTATTATGCAACACAGTTCTATTATTTTTCAATAATGGAACTGTCCAATGTTTGATTTTCCTTATGCTTTATGAAAAATTTATTTAAAATTTATCTTAAAGCATCACCATCAGGAAATATATCAAAACCATCATGAATATAGTAAAGTCACATTCTTGAGATTTCCTATAACTCAGGCCTTAACTCATACTGATACCAGTTCTGTGGATGAAAAAGTATCTTTACCCTTATGTTTAATGAAAAAAATAGGAAACGTATCAGCATAAACCATTAATTTTATAAAATGAAATAAGATCATACCATTAATTTTAAGAACCGTGAATAACCAGGAAAGAAGGAAAAACAATGGAAAGAATAAAATATTAATATTAAAAATTAAAAATTCTGTTCTAAATGGTGGCCCAAGATATTCCTGAATCACTTGCTACCACGAACACTGTAAACACAGCCTCCCTTGAAATTTCTACCCAACTTTCTAAGAACTAATATCAAGTCTTGTATAATTCTTAAAAAATTAAGAGTAGCTTATATTCCCAAACTTTATAGGAGGCTAGCATTATCCTGCTAGCAAAGCCCTCTAAGGACGCTACAAGAATTAAAGGTCCTTAATCCTGATAAACATAAATGCAAAATCCTCAAGTAAATATTTGTAAACTGAATTCAAATATATATTAAGGATCAAACACCATGATCACATAGAATCTAGGCTGGTTCAACATCTACACATCAATAAAAGAGATACACAATATTAACAAAATAATGTAAATATCTGCAGAAAAATATCTGACAATTCAACATCCTTTGATTATAAAAACTCTAGAAAATGGTTATAGATATAGTGACCACAGCACAACGAAGACCATGGAGGAAGAGCCCACAGCTAATTAATTAAATGGTGATATTTTAAAAACCTTTTCATTAAAATCATGAAAACGAAAGGATGCTCCCTCTAGCCCAACTTATTTGACATGCTATTGGAAATATTAGCCAGTGTCATTATTCAGGATAAGGAAATAAATAATTAAAATAATAAAGGAAAAAGTAAAACTGCCTCTTTTTGTATGACATGATGTATATGAAGAAAAGTCTAAGTATTCTACCAAAAAATGTTAAAAAATAAAAATGTATGCATGTAATATGTATATAAGAAATAAACATTCAATAAATTTGCAGGATATAAGATCAAGATTCAAAAGTTGTGTTTATCTACACTCAGTTAAAATATCTGAAAGAGAAATTACACTAGTTCCATTTACAATTGCATCACAATGAATAAAACACCTAGGATAGATTTTAATAAGGTGATTAAATATTACCTTAAGTAGTATATCAGTGAAAATAGTATATCAATGAAAGAAGCTAAAGCATATATTGAGAAATAGAAAGACATTCCACACTTCAGGGTTGGAAGAATGAATATTGTGTAAAAGTCCACTCTATACAAAGTGCTATATAGAGTCAATGAAATATCAAACCCCCAAACACAGTTTTTACAGAAAGAAAAAAATCATAAAATTTGTATGGAACCACAAAATCCTTTTGAATAGTACGCTATGAAAATTCTTGAACATTATTGTTTTAACACCTATTTTTAATAGTGGAATTTCTGGTCATTCTGTCTAACTATTCGAGCAAGAGACAAGCTGTTTTCCACAGTGGCCAGACCATTTTACCACATCACCATTAATGTATGAGGCCCATATTTTATTAAAATATAAAAAGATATCAAAAACACAAAGGAAGTCCAGAAAATTAAAGGAGTACAGAATGCAAATCCTGTGACTTTACTGGATACTGGGTATCCACTCTGGTTGAATATTTAACCCATACTGAAGTCAGATTCTGGCATAGGCTTCAACCATATATATTTCTCAACTTATGGCCTACATATGATAAAGTAGACATGCTTAACATGAATATAATTTGGCAAAGCAGAAAGTGAATTTTGGAGTTTAATCCTGATGGTTTCAAAATACTCACTGGAAACAAACACTCTGGGTACAGCTTCTATGAGGTACCCCTTCCTCACACCATATGTGTCCTCTTCAACAAAGGACAAAGGCTTCACTTGTTGATTTATACTTCACAGAAAGAGAAATTTCTCAGGAATCATTCAGCAATTGAATACTTCATCAAAAAGTCTGTTGTTTCATTTAACAAATGTAAATAAATAAAATGTTTCAGGAACTATATTAATTATTGAGGAATGCAAATATTTTGTGCACTTATTTTTTGGAATTGAGAATTCACATACAAAGCATACTGTCAATACTGTAACTAATTTTTAAATGAGTTTCCAATTTGTCACCCAGGAATAAATTTTGTCCCGTTAAAAATTTTGTGCACCCATTCTTATTGTCATTATACTTTTCACTTCCTCTTTCTCTTCCTCATTTCCCCATCTTTTTTCCTTTTTACTATTTCTCTTCCACTTCTTCTCTTTCTCATCATTATTAGTTTTAATATAGTATTACTATAATGAAAGGTCAGGGTGCCATGTTTAAATATATGGGATAAGGAAACTGATTGGAATATTTGAGGAACATTTCAACCAACCATCTCTCTTACTATTACAAGAGATTTCCATGAATTTCTAATATCCCTAACTACATGGCATCCTTCTGAAGATATTCTGGTTGCGTATTCAACTCTCAATACTTTCCTACCTTTCCTTCTTGAAAAATCCTCCCAAATGGACATACTTCATGTGCTAAAATGTTCAACATCCAGGTAAACTCTGTTACTAATTGGGACTGCATCATTATCTTTAACTTAATGCATTAATTTCTTGGATATATAACATCATTTTATATAAAACTTATGATATACTTTGAGCAAGATGAAGGGACAGTTGTGTCAGAGAATCATTCTTTTTCAGAGAATCATATAGCAAGGTGCCTCTTTCAACTCCAAAGCATGTAGCATCTCCAGGACCCATGTCTGTGAGACAAAGCTTATATCCCTGTACCCTATTTTATTAAAGATGCAGGAAAGAATGAAGGCAGGATGATAAAGAGGGGAGAAACATTTTTATTTTATTTTAATTTAATTGTTCACCCTGTTAGTTTGCCCTCAGATCCAGAACTCAAACCCAGGAATACATGGTCTGTACTCCTTCAGAGATGATTGACCTAACAACTGCTCTACCAGGGCGCACCTCCCTATCCCCTTTTGACAGGCATAGCTTTCCCTCTATTCTGATCCTATTGTGATATAATCAAATCAGAAGCCAGGATAAAAAATAAAGTTGTGATCATTTGTGTAGAACAAGAAAATTCACCCCCAAATGGAAGAAGCAATCATTGTTGAGTGCCTTACAGGTTAGAGACAATACATGGAAAGAGAGGTGAGCACCTTCAGGGAGAAGAAATTTCAGTTGAGAAATGGACATACGTGGAATTCAAAGATGTCTCCCAAGGGTCAATACTACATGTGTATTGTTTTGCTGCAGAGAACTGAATATCTCAGGGAGTAAAAAGTCAAGATAAAACCGCGTTAATGAGACTCATGGGAATCCATGCCCTAAATCCACAGAACTTTAAGCATTTCTGCCAAACCTACTTAAGTATCCTTGACTAATTGCAGGTGAGGAGAAAGCACAGCAGTGACTTCTACAGGTCTTCGTGATTGAAATCATCACCTGCCCTTTCTGGAGGCAGATCTTCCAACTTCCTTCATCACCCAAGGAAGAAATTGGATCAGTGAACACAGCCTCTTCACTGATAATATCTGGATAAACAAATCATCTCAAGTTCTGGGGAATGGACTTCTTATGGTAGGAACTTCAGGAACATCACAAGAGTAGCAAGAAAAGGAAACTTGAATGAGACAATGCCCTGCCAAATTAGTATCCCTGACTCTGGTGGAGACATTAAATCCACTATGATATCTTTGTTTCTTCAATGTGCCTCCTCTGCTGTTGATTCTCACTCAATAGCAATTCTTCAATTCAGTGTTTCTCATTTTCCCAACATTGATGGAAAATCTAACATTCCACCCTTTGTATGTTAAGAGGATCAATAGATATTTATTCACTAATTACTGCATGACAGGCACTAAATTGTGTTCTGGGACTGAAGAAGGGAGTATGACATTTTTCATTCTCTCAGGGGGAATACAGTGGAAATCCAGGAATGGGACACAGAAATATAGAAAGGGGCTTCCTGAGATGGCACTGAAATCCTAGTGACGACGTGAGTGAAGAATTTGCAAACATGCTTCTAATTATACTGAGATTTGAAGCAGTAGTAGAAGTTTTCCGGTGGATAAAGGGAAAGAGGCAGTAAGATAATAAATATGGAGATTAATTACACAGTCAGGTGTACCTAGAAAATTAGAAATCATTCCTAATATCTGACATGTAATGAGGTCAGGAGATGAAAAAGAAAACACGAGATGAACTGGGTAAGCTCCACTTGATAGCAAAGTCTTTCTATTTTGGCTATTTTGTTGATTACCAAAATTAGTCAGGGAAGTTGCAGAAGAAATATGCCCAGAAAATGTGTTTAAATTGGGCACATAGTGATGGCTGATCTCCTCAGTGATAAGGGAGGACAGAACGTTGAGGAGTCTTTGGTATTTTAATAAGAAACTTTGCAAGCAGGAATGAAGTTGAGCATTCAGGAATAGAGAGGAAGAAGAAACATTTATTTTGTTATTCATCATGGTTTTTCTCACTAGTCCTGGAAAACCCAGGACACTGGGATGTATATGGACTGCAACCAAGCGATCCTCCACTAGCGACACAAACATAAGGATTGTTGATGTTTTCGAATAGCCAGCAGTAGATCTATTGACAATGTAGAGGGATTTCTTAATTAAATGTGCTTAAAATAAAACTTTACCATTAATGTTAACTTATAGATCAATGTTTATTCTTCAATGTGTTCTCTTTTTTTATAATCCAGCAATTCCATCAGCTACATGGAACCTGAAAATCAAACTCATACTTCAGATTTTATCCTCCTGGGACTCTCAGAAGAGGCAGTGCTACAGCCTGTTTTATTCTGGTTGTTCTTGTCCATGTATCTGATCACCTTCATTGGAAATCTTCTCATCATCCTGGCCATCATCTCTGATCCCCGTCTCCACACGCCCATGTATTTCTTCCTCTCCAACCTGTCCTTTTCAGACATCTGTTTCACATCCACCACCATCCCTAAGATGTTACTCAACATTCATATGCAGAGCAAGGTCATCACCTTCGAAGGCTGCCTCAGTCAGATGTACTTTTTCATACTTTTTGGAGCATTCGACAATTTCCTCTTGACAGTGATGGCCTATGACCGCTTTGTGGCCATCTGTCACCCTTTACACTATGTGGTCATCATGAATCCTAGGTTCTGTGGCCTCCTGCTTCTTTTTTCCTGGGTACTGAGTCACCTGGACTCTCTCCTAAACAGTTTATTGGTCCTAAGATTGTCTTTTTGCACAGAATTGGAAATCCCTCACTTTTTCTGCGAACTTAACCAGGTGCTCCAACTTGCTTGTTCGGACACCTTCCTCAACAATCTAGTGATGTATTTGGTAGCAGGCTTTCTGTGTATCATTCCTCTCATGGGTATCCTTTTCTCTTACTCTAAGATTGTAGCTTCTGTTTTGAGAATTTCATCAGCTAGTGGCAAGTACAAAGCATTTTCCACATGTGGGTCTCACCTCTCCGTGGTCTCCTTGTTCTATGGGACTGCACTGGGGGTCTATCTTAGTTCTACTGCTTCTCAAAACTCCAAGGACAGTGCAATAGCTTCTGTGATGTACACGGTGGTCACACCCATGCTGAACCCTTTTATCTATAGTCTTAGAAACAAGGACATAAAACAGTCCCTAATGAAACTGTTCAGCTGAAACTGATTTCTACCTGACATAGTCCTTTGCCTCCAGATTACTTACTCAGCAGTAACAGAACTTGAACCACTTTAAGGATTAGCTCTTGATACTTGTATCAGTTAATCATAGATAATCTGTGGCTTGTCATATACAGTGTTTAAACTATTTTTCAATCAGTATAAATACTCTTTTGTCTGTATTTTCTGAATAATTTTGAAAAAATTTGACTGTTTTCTGAATTTAATGTAGAAGAGTATCCCCTGCATGCATGAATTGTATTCAGTGAAATACTTAATACAGGAAATTGGGTACTTATTAAATAAGTGAAAGAAATGAAGATGTACCCCAACTCTACCAAACAATAGTCAACACTTACTGGATTATTTGGAGAAAAATTTTGTGTGATATCAATGTCTTGGTGAGCACCAAGGTTAACGATGTTATGCTCCAGGAACTATGAGATCTCAAATGGGAATCACCATCAGAATAAGTTTACAATATTCTGCATTTGTTCTTCATCATCTAATTGTCTTAAAAACAGTTCAACCCGTGAGTTGTAATAAAAACAACTTTTTGTTTTCACAATGCATATGCTCTTATGATGCAATTCCTCAAAATATACATTATTGATTTCATTACACAGTTTGATAAGAAGAAACATTTTCAGGAGATCTCCTTCAGCCCTTTTTACCAAAATTGTCATCACTCACACATCATTTTTGCAATACACTACTTTATATAAATCTGGGCCACTGAAATTCTTTTGGAGCACACCACGCTAGAGTCCAAGTTTCAAACAATGGAGAAATATTTTGAACATTTTATTTTGTCCAAATGAGCACACAGAATCAAGTTTCTGGTAGTGCATATCACCAATATATGTGTTTATGCTACAAATATCCATTTTAGTCAATGAAGGGGGTCCCGTAGAATTTATTCTCACATATATCTTCCGTTTCTCTCCAATAGAAATTAGAAACATTCTGTAACCATTTGGATAGCTAACCTTACATGCCATTTTAAATGGGGCAGAATCATTTTTCCATATTTCCCAAATGTTTTATAAATTTTAATATAAATGTCATTTTTCCCCATTTTAAATAAACCAAGGCTGCCTTTAACACAAGACAAAAGGGGCAGTTGAATTGCAGGAGACCCAATCTCTTGAAGTGGCTTAAAAAGAGCTGTACTTTTTGGCTTCCATTAAAAACGCCCCTTGCCAGAGTTGACTGCAGCAGAATGTGACTTCTACTACTATTATTGCCCTCTATGAGGAAGCAAGACATGATGGGAAGAGGATTCCCTTCCCACCCCATGTGCACCTGATTCTTTAAAGGGAGCAGAACACTATGGCTTGCTCGAGATACAATTAAGTACTATGGGGGTTATCTCTGGCACTGTGCAGGTTATCTCTTGCACTGTATGGATTATCTCTGGCACTGTGAGATTATCTCTGGCACCATGGGTGTTATCTCTGGAACTATGGTTTTTTTGGCATTTCTGACACTGGAATGGTTAAAGAGGATGCGTTTAGGCAGGACTTTTAGAGTGGCGTATATAGGGCAAAAATTTGATTTTCAGCAAAGAAGCCAAAAATACTGCACCAGCCCTAAACATTTATAAGAAGGTCATTGGTCCACATGTCATCACTATGTGATCCTTGATTGCCATGCATAGCACTTACTTGTTGTTGGCCTGACTTCTCTGCTCCTGCTTGGAATCTTCCTCCCCTCCCCTTAGTGTGCAGCACATAACCCTAACCCATATTTGCCACCCAAATGTTCCATTTTTGTCTCAGGGAAATATGGTGAGCCTATCTGAGCCTTCTTATTCATTCTTTGTATTTGTCTCTCTAAGGAGTCCTGGGATATAATTTAGATATTCTCCGGGTTGATAATAAGGCTCAGATATGGAGCATTCATAGAGCATACACCTGTAAAAGCATTACAGGATCTTTAAAAAAAGGCACCCATGTATCACACCAGATAGATTAGATAGACTCCTAGACAAACATTGAAGCTTGCACTTACCTTCATGAAACAGAATCCCCTAGTCATCCTCATGGGTGTTGTCAAGTGCCTTGAGTTTTACGTAAGATTTTTAGCCAATTGTGAATGCAACTCATTCTTCAATTCATCCAAAT
>RJWH01010546.1:0-16224 GCA_004363575.1 Solenodon paradoxus
CAGCCACCCCAGCCACCCCAGCCACCCCAGCCACCTCAGCCACCTCAGTCACCTCAGTCACAGGGTGCACCCAGGGCTTCCTCCCTTCCTCCTTCCCTCCCTCCTTCCCTTTCTTTCTTCATTGCTGGAGAGGTATAGGCAGGAATGAAGGCAAGTAGGAAAACAGGCAGGAAGAGAGAGGAGGAAGAAGCCTTATTTATTTTATTTCCATTTTCCGTGTTCACACTGGTTGTTTTCCCCCTGAACCCAGGACTTGAACCCAGGGATATATGACTTGCATCCTTCAGAGGCAACTGACTTAACTGCTGCTCCACCAGGGCACGCCCAGGGCGTGTTTCTAACATCCATTTATTGTCACCATGAATGGTCCTGTGACCAGCTTGGAGCCTGAAAACATCTCTGAATCTTGCACTAGATGGAGGCAAAGCATCCCTGACGCTGGGACAAAATGATCGTCTCTGGTTAGAAGCAGAGTGCAGAGAACCTTGGACTCAAAAGGATGGCTGCTCTCCCTCTAGGCCCGAAGACAAGTCCCTTTCTTCATGTGAAAGCTTTGCACACTGCTTGGCGTGTGTAATATTCTTTCATCTGGAGAAGCCAGCAGGCAAAAATAGAAGGCGCAGAAGCCCAGAAGCCAACCACAGTGACATGTCCCATGGACTTAGTCCTGTTGGGCCATTTTTGACAGCCTGGCTTCTCTGACAACAGCGGCGCCCTTGCTGCTCATCACTGTCAAGTGGTGTCTTGGGTTTACTGGTGAAGGTTCCTGGAGCCTCTGCCAGGCAGATTTTCTTTTCTTTTCCCTCTTTTCTTTTTAGATGTTTTATTGAAATAACACTGGTTTATGACATGCTCTAGGTTTCAGGTGGCTATCGTTATAAAAACATCTGTTGGCACGCACTGGTAAGCACAGTCCACATACATCCCAAGGTCCCCGGTTTGCATCCCGGGGCCAACAGGAACAACCAAGATGAACCACTAAATAAAATAAATAAAATATTTCCTCCTCTCTCTTCTTGCCTGCTTTTGCTCATCCTCATTCATGCCTGTGCCTTTCCTTAAAAAAAAAAAAAAATCCCAAAACTGTATATGACTTAAGTTTACCACTGAAAGTCTAATTCTACTCTTTGAACTGGTTTATCCACTTTCCTCCTAGGCAGATTTTATTCCAGACTTGTGATCCTCAGGGCTGAATTAGGGGCCCCCTCACAGATCATTTGGGATATATCCTAAGAGAAGTGTAGCTCAGAGCTGAGCATACACACCCACGAGGGAACTGGTGAGTCTGTCGCTCCAACTCAGTGGCCAGCAGAGAAACATGACAAAGAGCATTTCTCTCTGGAGATCACTGGTTTCTCAGCATTCATTTCTGTCCTGGCTAACACATTTCACCCGCCACTCAGGCGAGGGTGATGAGCCAGCTGTCGTGAGCTTTCTCACCAGGAAAACAATCTGGGGTTCTGTGAGTGCCTGTGTGGTCATAACTCATTCAACGCCTCTTGGCTCTGCTGGTAAATTCTCACTTCCTCTGCAGCTGCTTGCTGCTGTCACTTCTTTTCCTATTTATACCCCTCGTGAATTAGCTGCTTTTTCAGAACCACGCATTTCTCTAGAGAGAGGTCATTAGGATTTCTACTTTCTGCGGCAAGTGTTTTATTTCGTTTCAGCAGAATTTTAGCCAAATGTCACAGTTAAGTGCATCCTCCCAGTAAGCTTGTTTGAAACAAAGGATTTAACAAAAATTTGTCTTTTGACATTTTATCTTCCTTCTCTGGTTTATTTTAAGAAATCTTCTCTCCCACGATTGGTTTCTGCTTCAACTCGGAAATGCAATGATTTAAAACTTCCATTTCTTTCTCTCTGCAAGCTGGGTTTCTTATCCATATTCCTAAGAGTTCCCAAATAATTTTGTTAGTTCATTGAACTCAGAGTGCTTTTTATTACAGCCCTTTTTTTCTGCAATGACTGCTCTGTGTTCCTCTTAAATTGGGTCATTTTCTTGAGCCTGGTGGGGAGCAAGCTTCGTCTTTTCCTTCCTGGTTTAGCGTCACTGCAGCACATTTTTGTCTCTGAAAGTCTTACAAACTTCCTGATAAAAATAGGTGCTATTTCCATGGAGTTTTGCTTCCCAGTGGCTTGTCCGGCTTCTCTACATGACTCTTGCTCTGAATCGTCAAAGCCAGAAGCAGATTCTCCAGTGGAATTCTGTCCCCTTCTTCGAGCTCTGTGACTCTGTCTAAGATCACTCTCTTACTTGGTCAGACTCTTCTCAGGCACAAAGTTCCTTTTTTTCTTTTTTTTTTTTTTTTTTAAGACTTTTTAAAACTTTAATGTTTGCTGAGGTAACTTGATATACAAAATAATGTAAGTCCAAAATGTGCACGTTCCCCACTTCTCAAATATATGACAACACCACACACACCAACAAATAAACCAAAAGTCCACCACTGTCCATTAGACCCCACCACCCCTTGCTCCCTCTCCCCGCTGGTCATCTCAGTTCTGCTGTCAGTGTCCAAGGGTTGGCTTTTCTTTTTCTGTTTGCTTGCTGTGTTTCTTTATAGTCCACACATGAGTGAAATCATCCGGTATTTATCTTTCTTCTTCTGACAAATTTCACTTGGGGCAATCCTCTCGAGTTTCATCCATGTTGTCACAAATGACAGGGTTTCATCGTTTTCAGGGCTGAGTAGTATTCTATCATGGCACACCGAGTCCTTCAAAAGCTGCTTTTGTTGCTCTGCTCGCTGTCTAAAAATCTTACAATTTTCTAAGAATTAATTTTTTCATGCTTTGTCTTTGAAGGTCTTAGTCTATTGTTCCATCATGTCTTGAGATCGTCTATTCTTTGCTGCAGAAGTAGCTTCCAGGATAAACTGAAAAGCAATGTAGTGCCTGAGAGGTAGTAACAATCTCAACTTGCACAGACTTGAGGAAGACATGGTATCTTCAGGAAGACCCACTGGGGTCTTCCAGCACCTGGGAATAGCATTTCCAATTCCTCCACAGGGGGAGAACTATCTCCCGCTGAGAAATTTGTGGATTTATTTCCAGGCTCTGTGCAAGGGCACCCTTATCCCTGTCAACACACAACACCTGCAAAGTCTTGAAATGAACAAATTACAGAGCAAGGATGCCCCAAGGAGCCTCGTGCAGTATGGAGGGCTTGCTAAAGAACAAAACAAGACGAACATCAGACCAAACCAACTCAGAGAGAGCTACCATCTCTAGAGGACGTCCTTTAGGCATGAACAACTTTGGTCTGCAACTTCCCAGGCACAGATAACATTCTCCTTTTAACCAAGAATGATTAATGGGTTCTTTCTACGCACAACCTGTCTGTATACCACTGCATAAAATGGAAACCAAATCTCTGAATGGCAGGTGTGGCCAGGCAGGTTACTTCCTTGGGTTTATGTCTTTAGGGTTTAAATCCTTAGACAGATTGAATAATCTCCGAATGCATTTCTCTTTATGAAATTTAACTTGGCTTTACAGAGGTGATTGATTTCTGTCAAGAGCCCAGAGTCACGTGCTCTCAAAAGCTGAACTTCCCAACATGAGTGAACTTTCTCCAGCACTTCCAGTCTAAGTTCGACTTCTTGGGAGGCTTCCATTCCCCCAAAAATGACTCAGAGAAACTATACTTCCTAGTTCTTCTGTGCTCAAAACCTTTATTTGTATCTTTTGGAATTAAAAAACGATGTAACTAAATACCAAAATATTGGGGGCACACTTTCTTCTTACCATCTTTAAGCACTGGATAGTGTTTGGAAAAGTCTGGGACAACGGTGATATTTTCTCAATCCCCACCTTTAAAATGACTTGATCTTGGTATGCCTTGGTGAAATAGTGGTTAAGTTCATCACTTCCAGCTAAGTGTTGTCCACATAAATCCAGGTTTGAGACCTGGGGCTGGGGAAAACAACTAAGATGAACAACTAAATAAAATGCTTCTTCCTCCTCCCTCTTCCTGTCTGCCTACTCTTCATTCCTGCCTGCACCAAGCCAAGGACGGAAGGAAGGAAGGAAGGAAGGAAGGATGGTCCGACATACATCTCAAGGTCCCAGGTTCAAGACCTGAAGCCCAGGGACCAATCAAAGTGAACAACTAAATAAAAATGGAGTGTTTTCTTCTTCCTCTCTCTTCCTTACGACCTGCCTACTCACCTTTATCCCTGCCTGCACCTTTCTCCTAAAAGTTTTTTTTTTTAATTAAAAAAAAAAAAGATGATTTTTTTTTTTTTTACTTTACCCAAAGAATTGGATCTCTACCAGTGAGATTCAAAAATCGATTCTGCCTCATTTTCCCTGAGGTTCATGAAAGATGGAATTTGTCTTTCTGATTCTCCTCGCGGTGACTCCCGAGAGGAGAGGTCAAGACTCCATGTCTGGTCATGAAGACAGCTATCCAATTAACTCCCTGACTTATGGAGAAAGAACATGGAGATTAGCGATTCAATGCCAAATCCTAAGGAATTATAGTTGACCCTTGAACAGCACAAGTTTGAATGGCAGAGGTCCATTTATACCTGGATTTCTTGTAAACAGATGACATAAACTTATGTTGTTAATAAAAACAGTACAGGACTATAAATGCAATTTCTCTTTATTATGATTTTGTTTTGTTTCATTTTCCTTCCTGCAAACTCAGGTCTCAAACCCTGGCCCTTAGGTTTTAATAGCATGGAACCTAACTGCTGAGACACAGGGGTCTGCCATAGACATTTTAGGTTTTGTTTTGTTAACTTTTAAAAAAAATATAATTTTTCCCCTGCCTCAGTTCTTGACCCTTACTCCAAGGTTTTTATAGACTGTGTCTTAACCACCTGAGCTATGGAGAGGGTGTGCATCATTTTCTTAATAACCTTTCTTTTCTTCAGTTTATCGTAAGAACAGTAGATAGGTACATCCTTGTGAGCTAGTGGTTTAGTCCACCTGGAAAAGTCTACATAGATCCCAAGGTTCATGGTTCAAGACCTGGGGTACAGGGAACAACCAAGATGGACAACTAAATAAAGTGCTTCTTCCTATCTGCCTACATACTCGCCTTCATTCTGGCCTGAATTTTTAAAATACAATATATATTATATAGGTAACTTACAATATCTGTGTCAATCAACTGTTTGTTATTGGCAGTCCATTAGTAGCTCAGTTTTGCGGGAGTCAGAAGTTATATGAAGGCTTTCCACTGCCCCACATTGTTTGAGGGTCAACTGTGTTTCTTTCTCTTTCTCCATTCTTCCCTATTAGGCTTTACTTTAATTTATTTTGTTATTGTTTTTGTTTTTAAGAGGCAGGCAGGCAGCCTGGAATAAAAGCCAGAAGGAAGAGAGAAGAGGAAAAAGCTTTTCATGTATTTAGCTCTTCATTCCACTTTTCCTCCCTGCCCTGGTCTGCGAACCCTGGGCCTTGGGCTGCATGTGGACTACACCCCAAGTACAAGCTGCTTAACACCTGAGATACCAGGATGCACACTATTAGGCTTTCTTAACTGGAACTCTTTTTCAGACAGACATGGACAAATAAAGATGCAAAAGTAAGAGAAGGGATGGGCAGCTACTTGTAGGAAACTAAAAATGTACATCACCAGGAAGCTGTAGTGTCTGAGAAGGATGGGATGAGACAAGGTGAGGAGGTAATGATGAAAAGGAAGGATGGTTTCTTATCATATACCTGCAGAACAATCTGATCCTTTCACTGTACAGAAGAGAAAATTACTTCTAATCAACCTCAACTGAACAGAATCATAAACCTAGCTGTGATAACTGATTACAACATTCAGTCTTAAATACTCACTAAGAGGAAGAATTAACACTATCAAATTATCCTGTGCCATCCTACCTGAAGCAACATATAGGCTTAATGCAAACCCAATCAAAATTCCAATGGCATTCTTCAAGGTAATAGAACAAACAAGTAAAATTTGTATGGAATCACAAAAAGCCCCAAGTAACTAAAGCAATTCTAAGAAAAAAGGTAGAAAAATGGAGATATTAGCCTCCTGACTTCAAAATATGCTACAAAGCAAGACAATATGGTACTGGAATAAAAACAGCTAGATCAACAGAATAGATCAAAAGCCCAAAATAAACCCACATAAATAGGGTCAGTTGATTTATAACAAAGGATCCAAGAGTATGTAATGGAGAACAGAAAATCTTTTCAACAACTGGTGCTGAGAAAACTGGACAACATGCAAAAGAATGAAACTGGAGCCCTTCCTAAGATCAAACACAAAACTCAAATCAAGATGATCAGAGACCTGAACACGAGACCAGAAACTATCACACAGATAGAAAAAGACAGGTGATATACTTCATGATGTCATCCTTACAGATGTTTCTGGGGACTCAACTCCAATGGCAGGGGAAATCAATCAATAAATGAGATGATAGCAGACGAAAAGTTTTTGTACAACAGAAGAAACTGTCACCAGCTGAGGGAAGCTGCTGAACTTTGGGCCCCATGGCTGGGGTGGGCACTACTCTTAGGCTCAGTGAGCACTGGTGCTCCCTGGAGGGAAGCCAGTCAATTACTTCTGTGGTTTCTGGCAACAGGCAGCACAGGCTGGAGGTGTGGGACTCTGGTGTAGGCCCCTTGAAGCCCGGGAAATGGTGTTCCGGAGTCAGAATTGCTTCCTGGGGCCTCCTAGAGTGAAAGGGAAGACATTGCCTCCTGGAAACTAAAATGACACTTATGTCTGGAAGACTGAGATCCAGTGCCATTTTGACTACAAGCAGCGTCTCTGGACCCGGAGGCAACAAGCGGCTCTTCTTCAAGTTGAAGGTATTTATGCTGGAGAGGAAACTCAAGTCTATCTAGACAAGAGATATGCTTGTGTGTCCAAAGCCAATACCAACACAGTGACTCTGTGTGGCAAGCCGAACCAAACCAGTCGTCTGGGGAAGAGAACTAATGCCATGGAGACAACAGCGTGGTTCATGCCAAATTCCAAAGCAACCTTCCTGTGAAGACCACTGGACATAAAATCTGTGTGATGCTGTAATCCTCAAGGATTTAAAAAATGGATTAAATTTTAAATAAATAAAAGTGGATTTGGAAGGAAGAGAGGGAGGGAGGGAGGGAGGAAGGAAGCTATCACCAGAATGAAAAGACACCCTACTGATGGGAGAAGATATCTGCACATATACTGACAAAGAGTTAACATCCAAGGTGTATAAAGAACTAATACAGCTCAACAACAATAATAACAAGTGCCCCCCCAAAAATGGGCATAGACACCTCTCCAAATATGATATACAGATGACCAACAGGCACATGACAAATATGCTCATCACTTGTTAGAAAAATGCAAATCAAAGTCACAATGAGGTACACCCTGGTGGAGTAGTTGTTGGGTCTACCACCTTTGGCCAAGTGTAGTCCACCTACATCCTAAAGATTTGAGTTTGCAACCCATGGCCTGGGGGAACAACCAAGATGAACAACCAAATAAATAAATGCCGCCTCCTCCTCTCTTTTCCTGCCTGTTTGCCTGCTCACCTTCATTCCTGTCTGCACCTTTCCTTAAAAACAAAAACAAAAACAGTGAGATATTACCTGGCACTGGCGAGAATGGTCTATATCAAAATGACAAGAAACACCAAGTATTGACAAAGGTGTGGAGAGAAAAGAACCCTCCTACACTGCTGATGGGAGTGCAGATTGGTGTGGCCACTTTGGAAAACAGTATGGAGAGTCCTTAAAAAAAAATTAAAAGTGGAATTTCCATGTGATTCAGTAGTCACGGTTCTAAGTATTTATCCAAATAATATAAAATATTAACTCAAAAATGTTTATTGCATCAATATTTACAATAGCCAATACATACAAAGAACTTACATGTCCATCAATAGATGAAGGGGTCAGGAAAATCTGGTAGATAGAGAAGAAAGGGGGGAGAGAGAGAGAGAGAGAGAGAGAGAGAGAGAGAGAGAGAGAGAGAGAGAGAGAGAGAGAGAGAGGATATATTTAGAATGGAAAACTCCAGCCATGAAAAAGTCTTGCCATTTACAATAACATGGAGAGAACTCAAGGGTATTTTACACAGTGAGGAGAATCAGGAGGATAAAGGCAAATATTGGATGATTTTACCTATACCTGGAAAATAGAGAATGCAAATGAACTGATAAATATTTTAAATAAACCCTTGGACTTTGACAGCAAGGTAGAGGTTACTAGAGGGGAAGGAGATAGCCGATGTAATCGTAGGGTAGAAAGGATTTACTTCCTATTCTATCTGTCTGTCTGTCTGTACCTATCTGCCTGACTACCTACCTACCTATCTATTCCCTCCCTTTCTTGATGTTTTGTTTTAGTTTGGTTTGATTTTTTTAAAGAATAAATAATGGAATGGCCTAATAAGAAAAAAAAAAAAAAACAGCATTCAGACTCAAAGAAGTTATGGCCAGTTGGAACTATAGGTAATTCTGATACTTTTCAGTAAATATTAAGATACTGCTTTATTTTTGTATTTGTACCTCACACAAAACACATTCTACTGCCATGCAAATTATTTCAATTACAAAGTAAAGTTTTTTGTGTTATAAAGAAACCACAGGTTTCACAAATGGAGTCACCTATGCTCAGCACCCTCTGCCCTGCCCGCCTCCCAATACCTAATACCTAAGAGATCACAGCTTCAGTCTCTCCCAGTACAATTTTCATCCAGTCAGTCTCGAATTTCCTATCAATACTGGTAAGGCAATCTTGCCTGAAGCAACCCTTTCTTTTCATTAGATAATCATCCTCTGTTCTTCATATTTCCGGCCATAAAAATCTTCCATTTCATGCTGCAACTTGGGTCACCCTCCCATTTGTTAGATGGGAGGCCTCCTGATTCATGAATCACTTAATAAGGCCAAGCAGATCTCTGAATTTACTCGGATGGATTTCTTTAAACATTGGCGTAAATTGCTACTATTAAACATACAAAGAGTATACCTCCAAAGGTGATAAGACTCCATTAGATAAGAAAGTAAATTTAAAATAGGATACTACGACAACGCAACAGAAAATTTATCATTGCATAAAAGATACTGAATACAAGCATGCCAAAGAAATGAAAAGATTTAGTTTTCCACTACCTTGATATTTTAAAAATCTTTTCACAGAAACCATACCAATAACAGTACTGCTATCCTTTACAATTCAAACAGCAAAGTGTTCAGTATGAAAATGCCCATGTGCTGCAGTTAATTTTAGACACAGTTGATAGTCTCAAACACACTATTTTACATAGGAATATGTAAACCTAATTTGATTATTTTTTGTTAATAAATCAAAATGTGTAAGTGCACATATGGCATTAGAAAAGCACATGTATGAATACATACTTACCTGTACACACAGGTACACATACCTGTGAAAGACAAAAATGTTCTCTATGTCAAAATTACCTTCAGCGCCGTTATAATCTCCCTTTTTCTACACTTTCGTTACACATTTTTTTGGTTACACTGCTATGATAACCAGAAATTTTAATTGCATGATACTTTCTAACTCAAAGCAAATGAAGGAATCCAATATCCTCAAGGCTTCAAATAAAAAGTTATTTAAAATATTATACCAGAACATCAAAACTTTAGGAATTCCATGAACTGCTAGAATATGTGTATAAATAACATATCCGTGCAAACACACACTAAGGAAGTTCAGCATGACTTCTTATTTGACAATGCTTCCCATGTGGTACATACCAAATTAGCCTAACTACTTTAATCTCTCTTTTTTTTATAAGGAGAGAGAGCAAACTTCTTAAGTTTGTTCGGGGGGTGGGGGGGCATTTTAAGAATCCCACAGTAACTAACTCAAAAAAGACTCCATGAAGAATTAGATTTGGGGGCGTTTCTTAAAAACAGCGTCACTGGGTCGTGAACCTGGCCATCCAGCAAAATAAAGAGGAAGCTGTGAGGTTTAATTAACAAATGATCTAGTTATAGGTAAATGTAGCAGAAGAAACACAGATATTAGATTGAATGAGGTTTCCACTGAGGCACAGAAACTTGTGTTGCAACACAAACGCCTTTGGAATCCCCCAGTACCTCACAGTCCCCTGCAGTCTTGTTACCTGTATAACCTCTGCAGCCCCTATGGGGAAGTGGATCTGAGACAGAGCAGGTCTTGCTTTCCTTCAACACTGGTGTGGACCATGCAAAGCCCAAGGACCCAGGTTCATGACCCAGGGATGGGGTGAAAATCAAATAAATAATATAAAGATGCTTCTTTCTTCTCTCCCTTCATTCCTTAAAATGCTTCTTCCTTTTCCTTCCTGCCTTCCAGCCTTCCTCCCTTCTTCCTTTCTTTCCGTTATCCCTCTCTCCTCCCTGGCCCCTCCCTTCCTCTTTAAAACCAAAAATAAATAAAAGTGCACTTCCTTTGCTTCCTTCCTTCCTTCCTACCCTGCTTCCTGTCTGCCTGCTGGCCTTCCTTCCTTCGTGTCTTCCTTTCTTCCTTCCTACCTGTCTTCCTTCCTCCCTTCCTTCCTTCCTTCCTTCCTTCCTTCCTTCCTTCCTTCCTTCCTTCCTTCCTTCCTTTCTTTCCGTTATCCCTCTCTCCTCCCTGGCCCCTCCCTTCTTCTTTAAAACCAAAAATAAATAAAAGTGCACTTCCTTTGCTTCCTTGCTTCCTTTCTACCTTGCTTCCTGTCTGCCTGCCTTCCTTCCTTTCTTCTTTCCTTCCTGTCTTTCTTCCTTCTTATCTTCCTTCCTCCCTTCCTTCCTCCCTCCCTCCTCCCTCCCTCCCTTCCTTTCTTCCATCCTTCCTTCTTCCCTTCCTTCCTTCTTCCCTTCCTTCCTGTCTTCCTTCCTTCCTTCCGAATGCTGCTTCCGGCACATCCTGGTGACTCAGGTGTTGGACCATTCTAGGCACAGTACACATGCAGCCCAGAGACCTGGGTGGGTGGCCCGGGGCCAGGGAACAACTAAAAATTATATGAACAACTAAATAAATGAGATTCTTCTTCTTCCTCTCTCTTCCTTCTTGCCTACTGCCTCCCTGCCTTTCTCTTAAAAAAAAAAAAATATCCTTCCTCCTCCCCCTTCCTCCCTCTCATAAAAAACAAACCTTCAAGTCAGAAACCTAGATTCATTGGTGAGTCTGAATTGTGCCAGTCTGAGCGTGGGAGGGAATAGATTTCTGTGTGTATGTCTGTCATGAAAGGGTTTCTTGTCCGAGGTTGGCTCCTGCATTTTGCCCTAAACTGTTGAGATAGACTTCAGCCACCTATGACCCTTCCATAATAAGCAGAGTGAAAAAATGAATGAATGAATGAATACACTGTGATTGCTGAATAGTGGGACAGCTAGGGAAGCTTTATTTCCTTGTTCCCAATACTTATCCAGCCATGACTGACCCACACGCCCCTCATTTCAAATCCTAACAAACCACCTTATTATAATTCAGCTACACACTTTAAATTTTTAGCATACTGGTCCTAAAGAATTACTGTGCAACAGAGGCACTAACAATTTAGGAAGCCATATAAAGGCCCAGTGAAGCAAGGTGTGACCCTAAGCCTAAGGCCACCTTCCTTACACTTCCCTCCCAAGGTCAGGCGCAAGTGATAAAATCTTTCAAGGTGCCATGTATTGCCACTGAGCATAGGACAGAACTTATCCCAAGCAGTTTACCTGGGCAAACATCTGGTTTCTGTATGCCAGCTCACGTGATCTTTCCTTAGAGGGCTAAACTCTTTGCTCTAAACTAAGTTTTGGAACCAAGGACTAATCAGCACTGATGTAACCTCACTCTACATAACCACTGCACTGCTGGCTGCACTGTACATTTTGGCAACGTCTTCCCCTACCAAGCTCAGGTTTGTAAGTAAATTCACGCTTTGCATTTCAGGACCTCCGAATGATTTCTTTGGTGTAGGAAAGAATTATGCTCAGGCCATTATCGACTTGAGCCTGTGACAGTACGCTATGCAAATCCTCCAGACAGAAAACAAAGAGAAATGACACAGCGTAACACATGCATTTGAGCCTCCCTAGGCATTTTCTGGACGTACCAAGAGGAAGACAGAATACCCCTCCACTGAAACTGCTGCCTACCAGCTCATAGAAATTGCTGATCTCATCTACCCACCAATTTCAAAACCTTGGAGGCCAGACCAGGCCAAAATGAGATCCTGTTCTCCATGCTGACACCCCTGTGTACATAATCTCTCCTCTCACTTCTCCCCTCACCTCCCCCACTCTCTCTCACATCTGATCTCTACAAGAAAGCCTTGTCTGAGAAATTTCTGTTTGTTTAGGAATCCAAGAACTTGAAGAGGCTACCAGACCCTTGGGGTCGGGCACAGCAGAAGTGGAATCTTTATTTAGAAGTTTGGTGATATTTTGTGACCAGCATTATGCTGTAGGAACTTAACTCTTGCTTATATCAATGAGCTTGTAGTCAGATTGGTTTTGTGATATATCATTTCTCTTAAAGTTCAAGTTTTCTAGACCACTGTGTTCCTCCTGTGCACATGGGAGAGTTCCAGAAAAAACTGAATAACTTGCCAAATGGTCTGATCACCTCCTTAAGTAACTTCTGCTAAAAACGAAGGATGTGGAGGGAGCATAAGGTCAATTATGTGAGGTCACCCGGAAAGGCATCGTAAATAGGATATGAACTTTATGCAGACTGAAGCTGTCATCCTTCCAAAGAGATTTGGTCTTCTTCTTTTCCTGCTACAGAGAGGGAGACAGTCTTATGAATGGATTTTTAAAAGAAATATACAATAGAACATCTCTTACAAAATAGGGCAAACTCCACCCAATTTTCAGAATCCCTCTTATGAAATATTCCTCATGCCAAAGAGACATACTTTTGGATGGTAATTTTTGCTCACCTACAGTAAATATGGGAAACTAGATCTTTGGCTGAGTTTCCTTTCCAGGGATCATTTTGAAAGCAGTAGCGAGTCCTCCCAGCGTTTCTCTTAATGCATTATTTTCTTGAAAAGTTACAAGGAATATTTGGTGACCACTCAGAAGGAGACTCGGCATGTCAAATCTTGTGCAGAGCGGACCTGTTTCTGTCAGAATGCCAACTAGGCAACTAAAGCCAAGAAGCAATGGGCATTACAATATGTATCTGTGTGCATCTATCCAAATACACATTTCAATTTTATGCAAATGGAAAGCAAAGACCCAGGGCAGATTTAGAGGAGAAAGCCTGAGTTGCCTAAACCTTTGTGAACAGCAGCCGCTGCTGGAACGGTTTCTAACATGGGGTGGCAGTCACACAACCTCATCGGGATTGTAGTAATCTGTGGCTGAAATTTAAAATGGCTCCCCGATCATATCTCCCGGGTGGGTTGTACTCATTCATTTCAGAAAGGATTTATTTATAACACTGTTGGTTTCACCGATTGCACCTTACAAGAGGAGCCCTGTCCATCCTAGTATTTTATGTGCCCATGTAAGAATACTTTGTTCTCTTCTATTTCTGTCTTCTATAGATTGTGGCTCTGTACCATGACTTCTTTTACCTAGCATTCAGAGACCATCTCCAGCTAGCCCTGCCCGGGCCTAAGAATCTTACAAATTATGGATCTGTGGGGGTGGGGAGGCTGCGGATAAAAGGGGAATGGTGCCTGGAAAGCCTGGGCTCTACTCACTCAGCCAATTTGTATGACAAAGAAAGCAAAGCTCTTTGGGGCGGCGCAAAGCCCTGGGTCTGAACAGAAGCCATCTTAACCCAAATTCCACCGCAGGCCGTGTGAACCGACAGTCTTAGGGAGGAACAAAAGTAAGTGAGAACAAACCTCCTGCATTCAAGGACTGGAATTTGTTCTGCTCATTCCAGTCTTGTTACCTGGGCTGGCTGGTCTCCTGGTGTCCCAGGACTTGAGAACGGCAGAGGTTCCGGGCCCCCATCCAGTCAGCCCTTTGATTAAAGAGCCCTGCAACAGCTTTATAGGAGCTGCCCATTTCCCATTGTGGGGAGTGACAGGGAAGAAATGGGAAAAAAAGGGGGTGGGGGGAGTGGGTATAAAGAGGGGAGCCAAGTTGAGAAAATGCAGGGATCTTGATGGATCCCAGAATCCTCTCCGCAGTTCTTTCCCACTGTCACTGTGACCCCTTCCTAGTCCAAATCCTCTGGGCACTTGACTACTTTACATAAATGTTAAGATTGGTAGCTTTCCAATATTTTTAACTGGAGAGCATTGAGTAAAAAGAAAAAAAAAGGAAATGATGGATTTGCAGTCTCTTTCTTTCAGTCCCTCTTCATTCATTGGCTAAGTGCTGGTTGCCTAGGAAACCACGGGCTTCCGGCTGCAGACTTGGCTCGAGCTGTCCACTGTGTACCCAGGGATGAAGGCAGGCAGAGGGGCAAATCTGAAAGTTAGCTAGATGATGCCTTGTTATTTCAGCAACTGTGTTAAAAATACATCTTCCTGTTAAAAATGCTCGAAAAATTTACTACCAAATTAGTTATGCAATGCCTGCTCTGTGAGACTTCTTCAATTAATTAAAACAAGGGCAGTCTAGTGACTAGATACATGCAACATCATTTAAGAATTTATCATTCAAGATACTCTGATAATGGAGAGAGCAAGTGTATTTTTATAGCCTAGGAGATATCTTGTTCACCTCAGCCACATACTTATGCATAAAACAAATGCTGGATTTTATTTTATGCCATGATATTTCTACAACTGTCTCAGGAAGAAAAATACATATAAATGTTTGTAATCATTAACACTAATAGCATCTACTATTAGTGATGATGAAATAGATTACCCTAGAAACTTCATGTCTGATATACAGTGACCTAGGTGGACAGGGACTGTGTAAAATAAACAGACAACGAAAGGAAATGCTCGATGAATTTTTGTTTTTGTTTTGTTTTCCTTTTAAAACCTCTCACCAGCCTCCTCTTGGGAAAATCCTGGGGCTAAGGCAACAGGGAATACGGACCATAGGATTAGCAGACAAACTGGAAGAATTCATGGGGAAGACGTGGCTGCCTTCAGTATCAGCCTTCCTAGTACAAAATCAGCTTCTTATGAAAATAAAACTGTGCAGCATCATAATTCCAAATTGGGGAGGGCGGCACAGAATGGTGAACACCAGAATGATGGTTAGGGAGGGAGGAAGAGACAATACCAGCAAAACCTAGGAGAGGAAAGCAGATCTTCAATCCGTGTTGAGTGCAGGCTGGTACATGGCTTTCAGAAGATTAAGTTCCAGCCTCACCCTACCTAAGGTCCTTCGGCTAAAAGAAACGCAGGGATACTTTTGGCACACCCCTGTGGCTCAGAGACTGTGGCTGACGCTATGCAAAGCCCAAGGACCAGAGCTGGAGATCCCACTGCCCTGGGAAAAAGAAAGGATCCTTTTTGAGCCACATAATTTGAACATGTGTTTTTACCCGGGCATTCAGTGGAGCGCTGACTCTGTAACCCAAGCTGAGAAATAAAACATTTAGGTGAGGGAGGTAGGCAGCCGGCTCCTATTACCGCGCATGGAACCGCGCTGAAGTCGGGGGTCGTCCCTTCGCGTTGACAGCGAGGGGCTGACACTAGCGAGGCCACACTAGCAGCGCGAGTGTCACCCTCGCCCAGTTCCTTCCCGCCCGGCCTAGCCCCCCCCACCCCCCCAGCCGTCACCCAAAGGCCGGTGACCCACACCCGCAGTAGCCCTTTGGGTTTGGGCGTGGTCACTTTCCCGGACCGGGCGCCTGGATGACGGGATTCCAGCCAGACCCTGTCTTTAACTTGCTGTGTGAACTTGGGAATTGCTCGCCTTCGATGTTTCTGCATATGTAGGAGCTGTATTCAAACGTGGGGTCAGACCCCAGAACCTTAGAATCCTGCTAGGAGCCAGGTTGGCGAACCTTCAGCTCGACCCCACCCTGAGATCCCCCCAACACACACAGCGGCAGCTGCCACAGTTGAAGTGGATCCCGAGGGAGCTTTGATCTAGGCGCAATGGATGCTTGCGGGCGACGGACTTTTGTTCTCTTTCTTTGGGCACCGGAATTGAGTTGACCGGCCCCTACCACCACCACCTCTCTTGGGAAAGGGAGAGGACGACTGCTAGCTGACAGCTCTGGGTGGGGGTCTCACTCAACAGCTGCAGGCTCCACACCGCCACGGAATCGCGTCATTCAGTCCCGCTCGCCAGAGGATGAAAAAGTGTCAGGTCACCTTGCAGTCACCCGGTCGCGGTCCCGAGGGGGAGGGACAATTCAGTCATGGAATTGCAGGGTCCAGTCTATGGTGAA